>JAQQSZ010018075.1:0-10656 GCA_028646595.1 Phalanger gymnotis | reverse complement strand
TCGAACCGCAAACTCCGATCCCGTCCCGCTGCTTTCCCCACTAACCTTTTGCTGTTTGTGGGTTGTGAGGTCTGGTACATGCCACAGCGCGAGCTAGAGCACCCTCCGCTCCACTCCCGGTCTCGTCGGTCCGCGGTCTGCTGCCCCGCGCCGCGCAGCCTCGCACACTGGGCTCTGCTTGGCTCAGCTCCGCTCCCCTCGGCTGGGGGCTGGGAGTTCTGTTCAGGACAGACCTTACCCCGAGACCATCCAGGCAGACCTGGGCTGGAGTCCTGCTTCCTTCTGCCCCTTTGTGGGTTCTGTATTTCTAGAACTGGTTCAGAGCCATTTTTTCATAGGTTTTTGGAGGGACTTGGTGGGGAGCTCACGCCAGTTACTGCTTTCCAGTCGCCATCTTGGCTCCGTCCCTTCCTCTCTTTTTTCTTAAAGGATATTCTTTGCTATATGGGATGGATTTCTGGTAGAGGACAGGAGATAGACTTTGGAAGTAGGACGCCAGGGAAAAATTTAGATGACATAAAATAAAAAAACATCAATAAATTTTTTCGTTTTTAAAAAGATTAGCAAAAGAGCTAGAGTTGTGTCCAAGAATAACTTATTCACCAAAGTTTAGTATAATCCTAAATGGAAAAAAAAATAGAAATTGGATGAACTGAAAGACTTTAGGTATTTCAGGTTTGAGACCAAAACTCATTGGAAAATTCAATATATTTCTAGAAGAAATATAAGGAAAACATTAAATACCAGCTATAAGGCACTCATTAGGGTCAAACTGTTTCCTTATTATATAGTAAAATTTATCAGTATTCTTTAAACTGTCATCATTACTAAGATAGTTTGCAACAAAGATTGGGGCTGAGTTGTATATGATGGAATGGTTCTAAAAAAATAAAATTGGGTAGGAAAAGTAAAAGAGAGCAATTATATTGTAAAAATGGGGCATGAAAGGAAGAAATAATACAGAGGAAGCAGGTGGGGTGGAGGACTGGTACTGTTGGAACCTTCATCTGGGTTGAAGAGGAAATAACATGTACATCTGGAAGGGAGAAGTTTTCTGAATGTGTAGAGAAGTGGGAAAACTGAGGGATGTGGTAGGGGAGGGGATTTTAGAGGAGTATGTGGATTAGGATTTAGGAGGGTGGGGGGAGAGGATGGGGAAGACTTTTGGAGAGGTGTGGATTGACATTGGAGTGTAGGGGGAGAAGATGGTGGACTCTTGGAGGGATGGGTGAAGAGGGGGGAGAAGATAAGCTAACAGGACTAGGGTAAAAAGAGAGGCTGAGAAAGAAAATAGTAAAAATAAGATGGAAGGAAATTCCCAAATAGCAATTATAACTTTGAATCTGAATGGAATGATTATAGGAGCTCTGTTTGTTTTGGTAAAGAACTGGAAATTGCAGGGATTGGAATTGGAATGGTCGAACAAGTTGTGGCATTTGGTTGTGATGGAATACTACTGTGCTTTAACAAGTGATAAGCTCAATGATCTTAGAAAGACATGGAAAGACTTGTACAAAATGATGGAACAAAGTAAGCAGAACCAAGAGAGCATTGTATATAGTAACAGCAATATTGTTTTAAGAATAACTTTGAGTGACTAAGTCATTTTAACTATTAGAAATACACAAATTAAAAATAAAGGACATATGAAGACAGATGCTATGTATCCAAAGAAAGAACTGATAAAGAAAAGTATGTATCATCTATACCTATATGTGTACCATATAGGTATATATATGTGTGTGTGTATCATAATATACATACACACCTATTTGTGTCTAGTCTCTTGAGCAGGGGGAGGGTGGGAAGAAAAAAAAATTTACATGGTAATTTTGTTGTATATTTGGAGGGCATAGCAAGTTGTACATAATAGATTTGCAGTTTCATGTGCAATCATCTTTTTTATTGTGCTATGTTATGGAAATGCTTGTTTTGTTCCCTGAATTAAAAATAAAATCGATTTAAATAAATAAAAAGAGATTAGCGGTAACTCTAAGGTGGACTTTACACCCAGTTCTCCTGACTCTAACAATAGAATTCTTTTCTACTCTGTTATGCTGCTCTTTACTATGGGACAATTGTCAGGGACTGTGGCTGCTGATGTACTTACCGACCTGTGTAGGAATCTAGTCTAGCATCAGAGCAACCATGGAGGTTGAGGTGCTTTTCCAGGATCCCCTTAGCTACTGATATCATGAACCCTGCAAAGGTTTTGGGGATTGCTGGTGAGGAGTTCTGGGAAAGAAGATGAAGAAGACTTCAGCATGTGTCTGCAAACTCAAACTCAGGAACATTTTGGGGGAGATGCTGATACCTAGGCCTGTTCTCCACCTTTCATTCTCTCATTCTGAGAGACTGTATGGACTTCCTGATTGCACTTAGTACTGGGAAGTGAGGATGAAAAATCACTGTTGTGCCTAATGTTTCACCTGGTGTGGTGAGACTGCCCCCTGAGAGACATTTCCTTCCTCACCCCTGCCCAGACTCCAACTGCCCCCCTCCCCTGTGTCTCAGCAGGAAAAGCCATTTCCTTCCATGGAAGTCAGAAAGTGTTTGCCATGGCTGTGATATTCCCAATGTGTTCCACTTGCCAGCCCCTTTCTATTTCCTTTTTCCTGCTGAGGTTTCTGACCATTTCTTCTCTACTATTTATTCTAGTGTTATATAAAATGTAGTAATGACTGCTAACCCTTTTTCATATTTGATGCTAGCTGTACTAGTAGCCATGGGGCTGCCCAGCACAGCCTAATGAAATAATTACAACCAGTACTAAACTTGTGACCTCGAGTGAAAGAAATAGCTTTTCCTCCTTAGAAACCAGAGAAGGGAACAGTTGATGTTATGATTTCCTCCATGGATTAGAGAGATAAGGGGGAGGGAAAATATCCCTGAGGAGGTTAGTCTAACCTAACCAGGTGCATTTAGCACCACAGAACTTCACTGACCTTACTCTAGAATTTATTATATTTTTTACCACTAGCCACACTGCAGAGGCAATAGACTAGTCATCATGATTTCTCTGAATGAAAGACCTTGGGGACCAGTATCTCTCCATATGTCCCCAAGATGGAAGATGCATATACAACACCCAAACCCTACTTCTTTCTCCTTCCTGCACCTACCTTCCAGAACAATCAAAGAAGCCTTCTTATAATCAGTGGCCAGTATGATCCTGGGAAAGCATCGCCATCTCTCTGGTTACCTTGATATAACTCAATGTTTAGCACATAGCCTGGAACATAGTAGGCACTTAATCAATGCTGGTTGATGACTTGGCACAGGGCCAGATTTCAAGCCAGGGTTATAGTCTCACAATAGAAATCCTAAGCCTTGTAGGAAGGAGACACCACTGTGAGCTGTACTCTCTTCCTCACTTGAAATACCTGCAAACCTGGTGGGGATGGAGGGGAGAGGGAGAAGGTGGGTAGGAAAGGGAGTGAACAGCAGCATTTGGCTTGGACATCTGCTAGGAGAGCCTGAGTTCTATTTGTGAAGTCCAGTATAGGATCCTTGTCTTTCCTTCAGTAAGTTTTGGAGTTTTTTTTGTTTTGTTTTGTTTTGTTTTTGTTTTGTTTTGTTTTGTTTTTTACTAAGCAAAGAGATCCATTCATATGAGGACTGGTCGCAAGAGCTTTGCAAATAAAGCCAACTTCACAGCACACTCTGCAATAGCATGTGTCTGTATTTGATGGTATTCCTGGGCATCGGCAAATATGTTGTAGTGCACTGCCTGTAGAAAGGGCGTTGAGGAGTGACGCTATTGTTATGCTCTACCCAGGAAGAGGTAACAGAGAAAGGCTCTTGTAGCTTGACCCCACCACCTTGGTGCTGACAAGAGGATGTCTCTGCAGGTTACCTGATAGCTGTTGCCTTTGCAATAAGGAGAGAGCTCTTTCCCTAGGGGACAGGACCTCAGCCTTTTTCCAAAAACTTTCAAAGAATCAGGTAATTTGAAGCTGAGAAAGAAAAATGACCCCAGGGGAAGGGAAAAGGGTGGTGGGAAGAGAGGGGGGCAGGCTGTCAAGGAGGGCAGGAGGCCTGGCTAAAGGGAAATCATTCTCGAGTTTTGCCTTCTTACTCGAACAAAGGCAGGTCATGCCCTCCAGGAGATCTGCTCTCCATCCCAGTTGGACCAAGGGTGCCAGCCAAGTTCTTTTGCTACCCTACTCTGAAGCTGTCATTATCTCCATTTTTTTTCTCCTTTGTTGAGAAGATTGTGAATGAGTAAGAAGACTGGCAGGTTAGGTGTAACTGCCCGATCATGATTGGAGAGAAAGACCAGCTACAGGGCTGGGCAGGAACAGTACTGCCTAGAGAAAAGGGATCTGCAGAGGCAGATTCCAAAGAGACCCACCCTGGGCGTCTACAAAGGAAGAGCTTTGGTTCAAATCTCCAAATTTCCCAGGTTCGGGAAGGTAGCATTAACTACCTCACGTCATGAACATGGTGGAAAGCATATGAGTGAGCCAAAATCCCTGGGCATTCTTTCCAATATGCCAAAGAGACACCATTTGCTCTTTGTTTGCAGCCTGAGGTCTCTGATTCTCTTGGTCATCCTGAGCCCAGAACTCCTGTTTCTGGGAACCAGCCTGCAGCTACAAGACAATGCCTACGATGGGTTACTTTTTGCAATTCATCCAAGAGTGTCAGAAGATGAGAACCTCGTTCCGAAGATTATGGTGAGTGGCAGAGGCATTTACTTAACACTGTTAGACTAGTCTAGCTGCTGTCTCGAAAGAAAAAAATCAACAACTGTGCAGTGTCAGAGCGAGCAGTATTTCCAAGTCATGGCCCTCAAAAGTCATGCTTATGGTAATGCTCACCTCCTCTCAGTTTACTCCAAACTGACCTGGCTCCTTTTGTTGTCCACCAAGCTACCGGTTTTGTCATCAGTTGTTGAAGCTTTGAGTTTTCCCTTGCAATTAAGTTCTTATGCTATAATTAAAAGAAATAACTCCTATTAAAGCAAAAATTGGAAAGATAACCGATCATATTTTGACTGACTACTGCACTTTCTTCTTCCATTAAGTGATCCTGAATGACACTACTTTTGGGGGAAAAATTAGGAAAAATACTATCATAGTAAAAAAGTAGGAAAATAACTGTCATATTATGGTAATAAATACTCACTTCTAAAGTATCCAAATCTATTTCAGTGAGAAAACATGAACATTTTGAGAATGTTTATTAAAATCACATGATTTCAGAGTTGGAAAGGTCCTCAAAAACCAACATGATACAATAGAAGGAGGGATGGATTTGGACCCAGAAGATCTAGGTTCAAATCCTGACTGCTTCCCAGTAGCTATGGGACTTTGAGTGGCTCACTTAATCTCTCTAAAATGAGGGGGTTGTGCTGGATGAATCTAAAGTTCCTTTTAGGCCTAGGTCTTAAGGTAACCTTCTACATTACCATCAATCCAATTTGTCCATGAAAAAGAATTCTCTTTACATTGTCCCCATAAGTGGTCAACTAGTTTCTGCTTGGAGCCCCCCAAGGATGGGGAGCTCACCTCCTTCCAAGGGTGCTTGGTTCACTTTGGGATCCTTCCCTTTGTTGGGAGGCTTTTCCTGATGCTAATCTGAAGTTGCCACATCTGCCCACTGCTCTGAATGCAGATGTGTTTCATGTTAGGAGTGAACTTTGACAGAAAGATTGTACATAAGCATGAGAAGGGGCTGCCAACTAAATGGTTGAAATTAGAAGGGAGTCAGGAGAGCATTATTTTTCTTCCTTTGTACCTGCCATCAATCGGGTGATGTTCTCCATTTTAGCAATACCATGTAGGATCAATATTGCATTATTAGTGCTTCCTGAATGGGTAGAGATAAGCTGATTTCAGCATAGTCATAGAAGGCATGGGCTCCAACAAGTTCACAGGTAAGAAAAAAGAATTTGTTAAAGAACATCTTAGAATCCATTAAAACTCCTCCGCGGTATTGGAAGAGTGATAAAGGCAAGCCAAGACAACTCTTCTTTTCCCAAAACCACATTTAGGGAAACAGCAGTAAAAATGTGCTTTGTAACCAGTTCCCTTAAATTTTTATGGCTTCTTAAAAAAATAGAAAGTCAGACTTTTCATTAGTCACTCAGCTTAGGCCAACAAGTCTTTCAGGTTGATCCATGAAACAAAGCCCTGCGGAGCTCTGAATGATGAAATATGCTCTGCCTGTGTTTGCATGCAGGGTATGATAACTGAAGCTTCCTCTTACTTGTTCAATGCTACAAAACGAAGAGTCTATTTTGGGAATGTAAAAATCCTAATACCAGACACATGGAAAGCTCGCAATTACAGTCAAGCCAAATGGGAGTCCTATGAAAAGGTAAGAAAGGGCTAAGGTTCCCAGTAAATAAATTTGATTACATTAAATCAAGGGTTCTTGAAGTACACCTTTATTTTCACTAACCCTCTAAGTGAAATAGAATTTCCTTCCTTCCTCTTCCTTCTTTCCTCCCTCCCATCCTTCCTTCCTTCTTTCCATCCTCCCTCCCTTCCTTCCTCCCTCTCATCTTTCCTTCCTCCCTTCCTTCTTTCTCTCCTCCCTCCCTCCATTCCTTTGACTTTACCAGCCAGCAAGATGGATCCATGAATTACACAAAAAAGGTTAATAACCATTGTATTAAATGAACAAATTCACAATACAAAACAGCATGAAGTAAAAAGTGTTTTATTCTTTAAAAGCAATCTGAAACAACTATAAAATGCCTGGCACAGTACTGAAACACAATGCTATATAAATGTTTATTCCTTTCTTTTCCCCTTCTCCTCAATTAAATAATTGAACTTAATGAAATATAGTTGGGGGTTGTTGTTGTTTCTAAGAACCTAGTAACATAGCTTGATACAGTAGAAAGTGAATTGTTTCTAGAGTCAAAGGACCTGAATTCGAATCCCAGCCATCTCACTACGACCTTGTACAACCTTGGATATGTCTTTCAATCTCTCTGGGCCTCAATTTCCTCATCTGTAAAATAACAAGGATTGTGCTAAATGGCCTCTGGGATCCTTTTTGCTCTAGATCTATATTCTTAAGCATAGAACTCAAAATTTTAAATATCTAAAAAAACTCAGGTCACTGAATTGAATAAATAAATGTCCTTTTTGGATAGACTGATGTCCATAAACAGTTCTGGGGAACTGTAAGTGTGAATTAAGGAAGATTGTGAAAGACAAGATTTAAAAAAACAAAAGAAACAATGCAATTCTGCTATTCAAGCAAGCTCCCAAGAGCAGAGGGGTGGGGGGGGTCCTTCCTGGAATTTTTGGTTGGGAGCCCAGAATTTAACATTCCCCACTGATTGTCAATTATAAAGAGAAACATGTCCATCCTCACATTTCCCAACTAGCCTGGAGTAATAAATATGCATGTAGAAACAGAGACATTACCCATATATATACCTATATGACGACTACATTGCAGTTCTTGAGACTCTAATTAGAAAGCTTTCACATTTTTACATATCCAGAACCGTATTTTAGATGGCCATGGAAATAAGAGGGAAGAAAAATGGGGAATAAAGTTTCTTTTTCCTTTCCTTTAAAAAAAATCCTAAAAGTTAATGTAAAAAAAACACCATTACACACACACACACACACACACACACACACACACACACACATACATATAAATAAGAAAGAGCCTTTGGAAAACACAAGCCACTGCTCATTGTTACTAACTACCTCAGTGAACATGTGTCTGATAGCCAAGAAGAGAGGCGAGCGTCTCATCTATTTCGGAGACTTAGGAAGGACCTTGAAGGTCCAGCTTGCTCATTTCCCAAATGAGGAAACTGAGGCTGAGAAGCTGAAGTTTCTTGTACAAGGCCATACAAGTAGAAAATGGCAAAGCCAGGATTTGAACCAGCTTCTCTGATGGGCAAGTCTTGCATTCTTTCCACCATACCATTCTATCTATTGTATGATTTGCTTCCAAAAGAAGATTCATCCTCATCCTTCCAGGATCATGTAGTACCAAGGTCCTTAACTATTTTGCATCATGTACTCACCGACAGTCTGGCAAAGCCTGTGTACCCATCCTTAGAATAATAGTTTGAAATTCATAAGATTACAAAGAAAATAAATTATAGTGAAATACAGTTATCAAAATGTGCTGGTGGGGGTTTTAAGTCAAGCTGAAATACTGGAAAGGACATGAAGCCTGGGGGGAGGTCAGAGAAGAACCTGGGTTTGAATTCTCCCTCTGATCTTCCTTCCATGTAACTGAAACTGTAATGACCTACAGTAGATACTATCAGTGGAAATCCAACCCATTAAAGCTGGTGAAGCTTCCTAACCTTTGGTCTGAATGTGATAGAGATTTGGCTACACTTTTCACATTTCAAAGGCATGACTCCTAGAAGGGATGTTTTTAGAGGAAACTCTAGAAAAGGGGATAGGAGTGTATGTGTTAAAGAATGGATGGTGATATTGATTTTTCTATTGCTTTACTTTTCATTTATTTCCTGATTAAATATTTCTCTATCTCAACATAATTTCCTTGACTTGTCTATTTAGCATGAGTGAAGATACTCTACAGGCTGTTGAAAGACAGGCACACTAAAACACTGTTAGTAAAGCTCTGATTTGGTCTAACTGTTCCTGGAAAGTAATTTGGAATTATGCTACTTCTAACCAAGTTGGTTAACTGAAGGAGACAGATTGTCCAGCTCTTGCATACTTACTTAGTCTATCTAAAACCTGAAATTAACCCCAGACCAAATAATGATCAAGAAATACAGTGAAAAACCATAAAAAGTGACTCCTACCTACCTCAAACTGCATAAGGTCAGACAATAGGAATGGGGACCTCCAGTAAAAACAGCACCAGCACCAGCAAATATGCCAAGCCTCCCAGTACAACTGACAATGAACCAGATATACATGTAGCTTACAGGGTTCTGGGTCAAGAATAAACAAGACCAGAGTTCCCTTTGGAAAAGAACTAAGGAAGTCAGAAAGCAATAAGGCAGGGATCTTGAGAGTGCTGGAAAAAGAAAACAACCAGCGTAGCATGGCAGCAATCAGACCAGGATGCTGAAGGGCTCTGAGGTCTCTAGCGATCTGTCCTGAGATGACACAGAACGCTTCAAGGATTCAGGGCTCTGAACCTTAAAATCCAGAGCACTCAACACTGTAAAATGAAGGCCAGCACAGGAACCCCCAGGAACCAGGATGAGACAAAGCACCATGGGAAGGAAACACAGTTCAGGGTCTAGTGCTAGACACAGGAGTAAATCCAAGAAAGCATCACCAGCATAAAGATTGTCATAGATCTAGAGATGCTTAAAATGAAGGTACAAATAGCTCTGTAACAATTGCAAGCAGTGATTTACATTTTTTTAAAAAGAGGATTTTCTTCAAGGACTACATAAATACTGAGAAGAAATGAAGTAAGATTCAAAAAATGAAATGAAAGTTCAGGAGGAGAGGATTTGAAGGAGAATAAATAGCTCAGACATAATGGTGAATTTTACCCGAGTTAGTAACTGAAAGAGGCAGATTGTCCAGCTCTTACATACCTACTCTAGCAAAAATAATTCTTTGAAAACTATAATAGACCAAACAAATTAAAGATTCCAAGAGATGTCAAGAAATAGTAGAATAAAATTAAAAGAGAAAAAATTAAAAGAGGACATAAGGTATTAAAAACAACTGACTCAGAAATCAGGACAAGGAGATTGAATTTAAGAATCATTGGACTCCCTGAAAACCATTATTTTAACAAAAAAGCCTAGAAACTACATTTCAAGAAATCATAAGTGAAAACTGTCCAAATCTATTTGACCAGGAGGGGAAATTGAATTTAAATTAATTCTCTGGTCATCTCTCAGGGACGGGGAAGTAGGGAGTAAGGAAGAAAAGGCAAAGTCCCAGTAATGTCATAGCTAAAATCTAGAGGCCCTATTTCAAAAATATATACCATATGCCAAGGACCTACAGCCAGGATCACACAGGCAGCTTCTACTATTAAACAAGAGGAGATTCTGTAGTACAATATTCCAAATGACAAATGATTATATACAAACAAGTTAAAGACAAGATAAATAAGAAATAATTAATAGAGGGAAGGCACTAGAATTAAGGATTATATGGAAAGACTTCCTGTGGGAGATGGGATTTTAGCTGGAACTTAACAGAAACCAGGAGATCCAGGAGGCAAAAGTAAGAAAAGAGAACATTCCAGGCATGTGAGATAGCCAAAGAAAATTCTTGCAGTTGAGAGATGGAATGTCTTAATTTTGGAACAGCAAGGAGACTGCTGTCACTGGATTAAATAAGGTATAAAAATACTAGAAAGTTTAAGAATACATGGTGGTGGGGCGGAGCCAAGATGGCGGCAGGGAAGCAGTGACTGGCGTGAGCTCCCCACCAAGTCCCTCCAAAAACCTGTGAAAAAATGGCTCTGAACCAATTCTAGAGCTGCAGAACCCACAAAGTGGCAGAGGGAAGCAGGGCTCCAGCCCAGGACAGCCTGGATGGTCTCTGGGTAAGGTCTGTCCTACACAGAGCTCCCAGCCCCCAGCTGAGGGTAGTGGAGATGAGCCCAGCGCGCACGGCACGAACAGACCAGACACAGACCTACCAGACCAGGAGACGAGCGGAGAGTGCCCTAACATGCTGAATTACTGAGCTGTGGCATCCACCAGACCTCTCA
>JAQQSZ010018074.1:0-10656 GCA_028646595.1 Phalanger gymnotis | reverse complement strand
ATTGCTTGACTTCTTAGGGAAGGTTGGTGGGAAGGGAAGAGGGGAGAGAATTTGGAACTTTAAGTTTTAAAAACAGATGTTCAAAAACAAAAAAAAATTTTTGCATGCAACTAGAAAATAAGATACACAGGCAATGGAGCATAGAAATTTATCTTGCCCTACAAGAAAGGAAGGGAAAAAGGGATGGGAGGGGAGTGGGGTGAAAGAAGGGAGGGCTGACTGCGGAACAGGGCAACCAGAATATATGCCATCTTGGAGTGGGGGAGAGGGTAGAAAAGGGGAGAAAATTTGTAATTCAAAGTCTTGTGAAAATCAATGCTGAAAACTAAATATATTAAAAAAAAAAAAAGAAAAAGAAAACCTACTTGCAAACTAAAAAAAAATAATAATGAACCACAATTCTAGAGGGCTTATAGTGAACCATGCTTCCCACCTTCAGATAGAAGGGTAATGGACTCAGAGTACAGATAGAAGCTTATTTTGGTTTTGGTTTTCAGACATGGCTAATGCAGGAATTTGTTTTGGGTAACTGTACATTGGTCTGTTTTTCTTGCTTTTTCAATGGAGGAGAGAGAAGAAGGGAGGGAGAGAATTCAGAGTTGAAAATAAAAGAAAACTTGAAAAAGATTTTTCAAATTTAACACATGCATTACTGTTGATTATATGCAGAACATTGTGTTAAGTATAGGGGAAGGCACAAATCTTAGATAAGTTAGGGTTCTTCCTCTCAAGGAACTCTTCATCTATCATAGCCCTGGGAAGGCCAACAAGTGAATATCATTGTTTTAGTCACTTTGTGCCTCAGGTCTTTCAGAGTATCAAGGACAGGAGATATAGGCCCCTCACTGATGGTGGTGTTCAGGAATCATACTTAACTTAGTATCATAATTAATTTAGCTGTCTACTGACCTTGGCTCTGACTTTAAACGTGGTTACCACCTCACCCTTACAGTTCTAAGACTTATATCCCTGGCCACCAGCCTATACCTATCCTTATGATTTCTGCTTTAACACCCTGGCTGAAACCTCTTTGGAATTTCCCCTACTCTGCAAAGACTTCAGTCAATTCCATGAAGTCAGAAGAGCCACAATTCTTTTGGGGTTGGGAAGAACTGTATATAAACTCAGGGAGTTTCTGTGGAAAGAAAGGACTGAGAGAAGATTCAAATCCTAGCTGTCATGCTCTTTGGCTGTATGACCCTGAGTGTGTTGCTTCACCACTAAGCCAGTTTCTCATCTTGAAAACAATAACATTACTTGCCTCATAGTATGAGCACATGCCTCATAGGTTTACTTTGAGGGAAGTATTCTGTACACCACAAAGTTCTATTTACATGTGAGTTTTTATTATGGTTAGAGCCATATATAGCCAAGGCTTGACCTACCAACTCAATAATTATATATCAAAACTGTGACAGTGAGAGAGTAGGTCCCATGGTTAGCTCATTTTGGGTAGCCAGATGTTTTTCAGGACCTATGTCCATTCCATTGATATGACATTAAAGAACTCACAGGATTTAATTAGCCAGATCAATTTAATTTTGCCCCAAAAATCCCTGTCATGAGCGAGAATCTGCCCATCTTATGGATCTGGTTCATACCACCTATTTACCAGAACCATAAAACCAGGGAAAGGTTAATTGGGGCTAATAGGAGAAGAAAGTGGAAAGCAGTTAGAAAAATGGACTGTTAACTGAAAGAATATGATAAAATGCTTGACTGAAGAAATCTCAAGAAATCAGTGAAAAGACGCATTTTCTAGCCTGTCTTCTTTGAAATTCAACCTTTAAGACCTGAGTGAGTCAGGAGCACTAGAAAATTTCCATGGGAAAGTAGAACCAATAGAAGCAAAATTTCTCAAAACCAAAAAAGGAACTAAATGAATAGAAGTGCTACTTTAAAATACCTTTGGCCTATTTTTTTTTTGAAATTTAAATAGTGAGTACCTGAATGAGTCTTATGAACTATATTGGTCTCAAAGAAAAGTGGGAAGATTGCTTGACACCTTCCAGAAAAGGAAATTGTCAAGGGATTCTGAGCCCATTCTACATTTTTTGTTAGGTTAAATAAAACCAGTACTATATTCAATATCTTGTTAACCTGAGTGCTTACATGAGAGGTAGGGTCCTTTTATGGTGAGACATGAAGCAAATTCTGATGCTTCCAAGAGAAATATGAGAAAGACTTTTCATGGCTTAATAAAGAGCAGATGATGCCAGACAAATCTGTCTTTCTTTCCTTCTTTCCTCCTTCTCTCCTTCATTTGTTCCTTTCTTTCTTTCTCTTTCTCTTCCTTTTCTTTCTTTCTTTCTTTCTTTCTTTCTTTCTTTCTTTCTTTCTCTCTCTCTTTCTTTCTTTCTTCCTTCCTACTTTCTTTCTTTTTCTTTCTTCCTGTCTTCCTTTCCTCCTTTCTTCCTTTCTTTCTTTCTTTCTTTTTTCTTTCTTTCTTTCCTTCTTTCTTTCTTTCTTTCTTTCTTTCTTTCTTTCTTTCTTTCTTTCTTTCTTTCTTTCTTTCCTCCTTTTCCCCTTTCCCCCTTTCCTCCTTTCCTCCTTTCCTCCTTTCCTCCTTCCTTCCTTCCTTCCTTCCTTCCTTTCTTTCTTTTGACAGAGTTACTAGACTGGTAGATCAAGGGAATACTATGAATATAGTTTAGTGGTCTTAGGTTTAAACCAAGCTTTTAACAAATTCTTTCATACTAATCTTTCAGAGTGGTGGTGGAGGGGAGGAGATATGGAAGTCAAGGAGCATTAATTAAGCACATACTATGTGCCAAGCACTGTGCTAAGGCTGAGGATATAAAGAATTGCAAAAACAATCTCTGCAATTAGGGAGCTCATAATCTAGTGGGGGAGAGACAACATACAAATAACTACATACAAACAAGTCAAGTAATCGACAAGCATTTACTAAGCACCTACTATGTACCCAAGCACTGTGCTAAAGTACTGATAATATCTATATAAGGAAAAAGAAATATAGGTAGTCCTTGTTTTATGTAAATTTGCATTACACAAATTTGACTTTATGTAAAGAATTCTGAAAGATATCTGCATTCCAAAGGAACATCTATGTTCACTTTACTGTACAGTACTGTGCTCTCCCTCTCTCTGCTCCTGTCTCTCTACCTTCCACTCCCCTACAAAAGAAAAATTTTTTAAAAAGCCCCTCCAAGTGAAAGCAGAAGAATGGAACTATGGAGAGACCCACTGGCCTTGGCTTGAAACCTCTGGCTCTCAGAGAAGAGACTTTTATCCCATTCCTTCCACCTGCCTTCCTGTCTGACCCTGTATGTCTGTCCTTCTGCATTCGGGTCCCACATGTCTGTCCCTAGCCCTGCACGTTGCCAGTCTTCTCCCTTGTCTGTGTCCATGTCTGGGTTCTGACCAAGCACCCACATGGCTGGCCCTGACCCCCGTGTGTTTCTCTTCCTCTCACTTCTCTGTCCCAGGCCCCCATATGTACTTGAACCATGTGCCAGCCCTCTCCCCACTCCTTCCACTTGGGGCCCCCTTCCTGTTCCCCTCCTTCCTTCCCTTCCCCACATCCATGGGCAAATTCACATTATGTAAAAATCACTTTATGTGGAGGTCTGTGGAATGGTCTACTTACGTAAAGTGAGAACTGTCTGTATAGTCCCTCCCCTCAAGGAGCTTACATTTTATCAAGGAAAAGCAACACTTTAAAAAGGAGCTGAAAAGAGAAGGGGAGAGGTACAGATGAGGGGAGAGATGATGTTGAAGTCCAGAGAATGAAGGACAGCTGGTCTCAGTCCTTCTTTGAGATAGAAGATATATATATGGAGAGAGAGAGAGAGAGAGAGAGAGAGAGAGAGAGAGAGAGAGAGAGAGAGAGAGAGAGAGAGAATAAATTAGAGAGAATCTCAGGGGAAGCAGCAACATTAAGCATGGCATAGTTCAACACCATGCATATCAAATATGCGGTTATCACAAACATGAGAAGGATAGCTAATGGATGTCAGTGTCAGGATCCAAATCACCCAACCAGCTAGAATGCTGGGGCAGATCTAATATGTTCAAATTTAATAGGAATAAAAAGTGAATAAGAATAATGCTAAAGTCCTATGCTTGGGTGCTAAAAATCAACTTTATAAGCACAAGGTGGGGAAAATGTGACTAGACTACAATTCTTGAAAAGATCTGAGAGTTTCATTAGACAACAACCTTAATATAAGCCAAAGGTATGATATGCTCACCAACAAAAAGGTAATGTGATCTTAGGCTGAATTTAAAAAGGCATAGAGTTCAGGCCTAGGAAAGTGATACTCCCACAGTACTAAACCCTGGTTAGACTACATTTAGAGAATCATATTTTGGACTCTAGATTTTAGGAAAGGCATGGATTAAACTAGAGATTGTTCCAAGGAGGGTAATGAGTTAGGTGAAGGGTATCAAGTTCATACCATATGATGATCAGTTGAAGAAACTGAGGATGTTTGACCTAGAGGAGAGACGATTTAATTATTTGAAGGATTTGGACGTGGAAGAAGGATTACACTTCATCTGCTTTGCCTTAGTGGGAAGAAGCTATCATCCTTTATTTCTCTTCCCTTTTATAACCAAACTCTTAGAAAGAGCCATCTATATTCATTAACTCCTCTTCATCTCCTAGTTGGTTTTCAGTCCCTTGCAATTAGACTTCTCACACTACCACTTGATTGAAGTTGCTCTTTTAAAAGTCACCAGTCATCTCTTAATTGGTAAATTTGATGGTCTTCTCTTAGATCTCTTCCTTGATCTCCGTATGGCTTTTTGACAGTACTGACCATCCACTTGCCCTGGATACTCCCTCCTCTTTGGTTTTTCCTGATACTGATCTCTCCTGCATCTCCTACCCCCTATTTAATTGCTTCTTCTCATGCTCTTTTGCTGAAGCATCATCCATGGCCCATCCCCATATAGACACATGTATCTCAGGATTCTGTCGCTTGCCCTTCTCATCTATCTCCATACTATCTCAGCCATTTCATCAGCTTCCATGAATTCAATTACCAGCTGTATGCAAACTACCCTGATATCTAAATAGCTAGCCCTCATGTCCCTCCTGAGCTCTAGTCCCACATCACCAACTGCTTGCTAAACAACTCCACCTAAATATCTCACAGGTGCCTCAAATTCAACATGTACGAAACAAAACTCATTTTCTATCCCTCCAAACTCACTTCTCTTCCTTACTTCTCTGTTTCTGGAAAGAGCATCACCATCTTTCTCATCTCCCAGCTTGAAACCATGGGACTGTATTTACCTCCCTTTTCTTTTTAACCCCTTACTATTTTTTCTGATCCTACCTCCACAACCCCTCTTGCATTCATCTCTTTCTCTCTCCACTAGCCTAATACATCCTCTCATCATCTCTAGCCTGTACTATTAATTAGCCTCTCTTATATCAAATCTCTCCCCTCTCCAATACTTCTTCCACATACTTATTGAACCGATATTCCTAAAGCACAGTTCTGACCATATTATTCCCCTTATCAAGAAGCTTCTCTGGCTCCCTATTACCTCTAAGACAAAAGATATAAGATTCCACAGTATCATTCCACACCACTTCTCCTTACCCACTCTATGTTTCAGCCAAAATAAGAGTAGTTGGTAATATACAACATCCCACCCCCTGCCTCTATGGCTTATCTTAGGTTAATCCCCCATTCTTGGCATGTTCTCTTTTCTCACCTCAACCTTTCAGAATCCCTAACTCTCTTCGGGTTCAGTTCAGGTTTTATCTGTTAGACAAGGCCTTCTCTAATCTTTTCACTTGTTGGTGTGGAAATATTTTATTATGTATTATCAGAATATTATTTGAACATAGCTTGATGTGACTAGAAATGGTCCAGCCCAAAAGAGGTCAGGCTGATCTCAGGGAAGCCAGATGGCTGCAAGGAATGCTTGAGTCCCACTAGGGTCTAGGGTACCCAATGCTTGCATTTTAGGTTCCCCAAATTTTAATATTTATTCCTCTATCTCCATCAATCTCAAATCGAATGTTTATGCTTACTGATATACATCTCAATGAACCTTGTCTGGAAACTGCCCTCTCTGCAAAATAGTTTAACTCAGTTATATGATATAATGTAAATCTCCTATATAAACCTATATACAGTAATGTAAACTTTCCTGAGATGAGTAAGGGAGCCTTCTTACAGCTTTCCTTCTCTACCAAAGGATCTAATTAATTTCTTTCTAAAACTATTTCAGATTTTAGAATTGGTTCTCATGACTAACACTGGTGTTCTCTGTCACTCAACAAAAACACTTCATATTTACTTTGTGTCTAATCTTTAATATTTGTATTTATCTGGGTAGGTGTTGAAGCCACACTTCCCTGACCCCATAAAATGTAGCTTCCTGAGGGCTGGCACAATTTCTTTTCTTTTCTTTTCTTTTCTTTTCTTTTCTTTTCTTTTCTTTGTTGTCTTTGTATCTGTAACATGCTGCACAAAGCTTAATAAATAATTGTTTAATTGAAGTGAATTGAACAACGACAAAAAACAGGCGGAGGTTGCAAAGTGGCAAACCTGCAGCTTGATGCAAGGAAACATTTACTTCCTAACAATTACAGTTGCCTTAAAGTGGAACGGGTCATTGCCAGGGTAGCAGGTCGTCTCTCACTGAAGATGTTTCAGCATATTGGATCGCTACTTACTGGCTATGTTGTAGAGGATTTTCATGACTTTTGCTGAATCAAATTGAAGCACTCCACCAAGTAATACGATCCAATCTGTCCATACAAAATAAAACATGTTCCACTGCATTCTGTCTCAAGATAACAACAAATAATGACCAGGCTTCCAGTGCATCACACAAGTTCCCTTCCTACTATCAGAGAGTAGCAATCAATCCTCCCCAACCCACTTCAGCTATTATAACAGTGGGAGAGTGGTAGAAGGAAAAAATGTCCCTTGGCATTCATCTCCCTAAGTTCAAATCTGGCTTCAGACACTTATTAGCTGTGTGACCCTGAGCAAGTCACTTAACCCTTTTTGCCTCAGTTTCCTCATCTATAAAATGAGCTAGAGAAGGAAATGGCAAACCACTCCAGTAACTTTTCCAAGAAAATCTCATATGAGGTCACAAAGAGTCAGACACAACTGAAAAATGACCGAACAACAGTCCTTCACCATCCTGAACTCATAGTGCTAGGAGGCCAGGAATAGCCTCTGTCTATAAACCCAAAGCTGCCATTCCAGAAAAGTTTCTTGCTTCACTTTCTCTCTTATGCCACTATCTTACTTCTTGATCTTAGAGAAGCCTTACTTTTTCTCTAGGTGGGTATCAAGAATCCTCCTCCATCTAATTCAGGGGTTCTTAATAGGGTCTGTTGACTTGCATTTTTAAAAATATGATTTGATAACTGTGTCAATATAAACAGTTTCTTTTTGTAATTTTGTGTATTTTATTTTGTCCACTTTAAAACATTATTGAAAAGAGGTCCATAAGCTTCACCAGACTGCCAAAGGTATTCATGAAACAAAAGAAGGTGAGAACCCCGATCTAATTCGATTGAAACAAGTTCCAGGTTAAAAAACAAAACCAAACACAAACAAAATTTAATATGGTATTAAAAAGAGCATTGAAGTGGAGTGGGTGGGAGTGGGATATGATACAAAACTTCTGACGATTGCCTTTACATAGACATAGAGAGAGTTCTCTGTTTCATCCTATCTGACCTGCCTCTGAAGTCCTGTTCTCTACCCTTTAGTGATCTCTATGTCCTGGTCAACAGCCTGACATCCTTCCTAGGCATGAATAAGGTTGATTCTCTGTGGATTGCCTATATAGGAGACTCCCATGACCCACAGAGCACAGGTACATGAGATGATTACCTTAATAATAATTATAATAATAATAAAGTATAATAGCTACCATTTCTATAGTGGTTACTATGTTCCAGGCACCATGCTAAGTGCTTTTATAATTATTATCTTACTTGATCCTCACAAGTGCCCTGCAAGGTAGGTAGGTGCTGTTATCTTTCCCATTTTACAGTTGAGGACAAGGAGGCAAACAGAGGTTGACTTGCTCAGGATCGCACAGGTAGGAGGTGTTCAAGGCCAGTCGTAAACTCAGGTCTTCCAGACCCCAGGCACAGCATTCTGTCCGCTGCACCACTTAACTGCCTCTTCTTTTAGCTCCCATTCCCCTACCCAGGAAACCTGGATGATTTTGCACATGGGACTATGCATCGAGGCTGGCTCCACAGATGCGAGCACTTAGTGCCCAGTATTACCAAAGAAAGTTTTATTCAGAGAAGGAAGAAAAAAATCTGAGACCCTGAATGAGCAGCTATCAGTTTTGATAATGTATGTAAATCTCTGGTTTTTTGCAGTCCCAACTGAGTGAATTTCTCTGGGGAGGTCCTTTATAAGTCCTGTCTTCACAGGAAGGGACAAAAGACCCCATGTACAAAAGCCCTGTGTACCTTTCTTTTTGTCTAGTTAATCTAGACTCAGTCTATGTGGTTAAATGCCCGTGCCATTTTAACGCCCTAAAGTTGACCCTTGTGGTGTGTTCACTACACCTCAGAATAGGCTCCTGTTGTTTGGCATCAAAATTTGTGGCACCTCCTCCCAGATCTAATTTCAGGGGACCTTTTATTATGGTTAATCCAAGCCCATTGTATGTGGCAGTTAAGACTGACACTGGTTAGAGTCCAATTAACCTGTCACGGCTATTTAGGCCCACATAATGACTTGTCTAGGTCCTTCACTGTGACCTCAAGATGTCAGTTCAATTTAGCACCTGCTAGTGCTGGAAGAGATACAAAGTTTCGACAAACAGAGTAGAGGGAGACATAAATACAGAAAACTGTATTATACGTAAGTACATGATGCTTCCTGACAGGGAGCAGGCAACTGTTGCCAATAAGGAAAATCCAAGTGGGGCAAGGGGGAAGGGTTGGGAGAGTGAAGGGGTGTTGCAATTAGAGGTGACATTCAAAGGATGGGTAGGAAGGCCACAGAAGAAAGGGAGGCCATTTAGTTGTTAGCGAAAATAGAGAGGTCAGAAGAACAGAGAAAAAATCTAGTTTTGCTTGAGTGTAGGGTGTGTGGCTGCCTGGAGTCTAAGATTAGGCTTAAAAGATAAGATAGCAATAGAAAGTGGAGGACCTTGAGTATTGAGCAAAGGAGTGTGAACCTTTGAAAGGAACCTCTGAAAATTTTGGAGCAAAGGGGAATGACAACACCAGGTCTATGCATAAGGAAGATTATTTTGGAAAAGTATGAATTTCGGATGGTGTGAGGGGAAATGATCCTTTTTTTTAGATTGATTCTCACTTTCTCACAGTAGACTGGCCATCCTAGAAATTTATCTTAAAGTTTTTCTCTATTCTAGTACCTTACACAGAAGATAAAAACACAGAAGTTTCCCAAAGTAATAAAAAGACTTTTTTTTAAAAAAAATCACAGGGGATACTTTGTCCTATGGCAAAAATTCCCTTGCACTTCACTGAGTTTGGATCCTCGGCCCTGCTGCTTGTGTTAAGTACAGTAAAAAGCACAACAGCTCTTTGTTTTTGGAACATGTCGAGTTTGCCGTTTTAAAAACATTGCTTTGAAATATTAATTACAGAAGAGACACTGGTCCTTTTAGAAAACAGTTCAGTGCATTAGTCCTGAAAAACCACTCTGTAAAAGTTGCAGACTGTTACTGAGTTACTAAGGTGTTCATCATTAAGGTATTCATCATAAGGGAAGGAGAAGCTTAGAGGACTGTTTCGTTTATTTATTCAAAATTTATGGGGCATCCGCTACGTGTGAAGTGTTGGACTACACACTGGAGATTCAAAGATGAATTAGAAAAAGTCTATGCCCTTAACAACCTCGTAATGAGAAAAAACAGTGACACAAATCTACCAAGCAGATTGTGAACCAACAGGTTCAAAGTGCTATGAGAGATCAAGGGAGAGAGAATGTGTGTGTTTCTCACTCAAAAATGAAAACGGAATGGAGGTACGTAGGTACCTTTCAGGAATGAATGAATGGGGAGGGGCGGAGCCAAGATGGTGGCTGGAAAGCAGGGACTAGCATGAGCTCCCTGCCAAGTCCCTCCAAAAACCTATAAAAAATGGCACTGAACCAATTCTAGAACTGCAGAACCCACAAAATAGCATAGGGAAGCAGGGCTCTAGCCCAGGACAGCCTGGATGGTCTCTGGGTAAGGTCTATCCCGCACGGAGCTGGGAGTGGAGGGGAGTGGAGCTGAGCAGAGCAGAGCCCAGCGTCAACCAGACCAAGAGCTGGGTAGAGCAGGCCCTAGTGCCCTGAATCAGTGAGCTGCAACAGTTACCAGACTTCTGAAGCCACAAACAGCAAAGACAACAGAGAAGGTTAGTGGGAGAAGCTGCTGGGGACTGGGGGATAGAGTTTGCAGTTCAGCCACTGCCCCAGGGGGATCAGAGGTGGGGCAGCTACAGAACTACAGCTGAAATTGCTTTTGGCCCCAGGCCCACCTGGTGGGAGGAATTAAGTGGCAGATCAGAGCAGGAGTGAAGAGCCTGCTGAAGATCTAAGTCCAGTCCAGGTTGGGGGTTCTTGGGGAAGAAGGAGTGCTGGTGAGGCAGCACATCTGCCCAAGCATGGAACATAGAACTCTTTAGTCTACAAGCAGTCATACCCCACTGAAAAACTCCAGGGTCAA
>JAQQSZ010018073.1:0-10657 GCA_028646595.1 Phalanger gymnotis | reverse complement strand
CCCTCCCACCCCACACCTCTTTTAATCAAGCTGTGCATTTAGGCTTTTTTGATAATTTTGTAAAGGATGAATAGGAAAGTGCAAAATTGAACAAGTCAGTCTTGATGAGGACTCGCCTTTACCTGAGACCAGAGAAGAGGAGGAGAAGGGAGATAGAAACAGAAATTATGATGTGCAGAGGTTAGGATAGGAGAAAGTAATGATGGATGGTTTCAGGCTCATCAGTAATATAATAAGTGAGGTCATCAACCCCTTGAGAGAGAAGGAGTCAGATACTGAATGAGATTTTGAGGAGAAAGAATTTTTAGACCAATTTCTATAGAGTATAATGAGATTAAATTAGAGACAGGGGCAGGGGTAAGACTGTCTTATAGAAGTTTAGGCCCATTTACAATCTGATAATTTCAACTAGTAGTTAACTCAGAAGTATTCATTACTTCTTTGAGAAGCCTTAATGACTCTAGAGTAGAATCAACTTGAGTGATGAGTTTGGACATATTGAGTTTGAGTTGAGAATGTTCAATATGCAATCCATAATGGGGGTCTGCAATTCAGGAGAGAGTTAGCTTGGATGAAAAAAGAACTGGGAGGTATTTCGTAAAGGTTGGACCTATGGGATTTGGTGAGATAACCAAGAAAAAAGAAAGTATAGAAGAAAAGACGATCTACAAAAAGCCCTGAGACACACCTGGATGTAGAAGGTGGGACAATGATGATGATCTCGCTAAGGATCCCAAGACAGAGCAGCCAGAAACAGTTATGTCATGTCAGGAAAATGCAGGGAAGAGAGGATGTCAAGGTGGAGAGAATTTTCAGTAAGGTCAAATGAAGCATAGAGAACATCATATCACTGTGGAGCAGGAATTCTTAACTTTTTTAGTTTCAGGAATCTTTGGTAGGATGGTAAAAATCCTTGGTATCCTTCTCAGAATAATATTTCTTTTTCTTAAATTCATAGAAGAAATTACATAGATTATACTAAAATGCAGTTACCTTTTTTTTTTAAATCATACACCCCAGGTTAAGAACATCTTCTCTAGGGTTCTATATCCAATGAGAGAACTTGACAAACTGGGGAGGATCCAAAGGAGGCCACCAAAGATGTTATGAATTCATAAAAAAAAAAAACTGTAACCCATGAGAAGCAACTTTATTTGATAGAAAGTATACTGGAATTTGACCCAGATCACCTGGGATTAAACCATAATCAGGCATTTACTAGCAGTGTGACCATGAGGAAAGCACTTAAACTTCATTTTCATGGTTTCATTTTCATCATTTATAACATGGTGATAATGCCACTAGCATTACCTATTCATAAGATTGTTATGATAAAAAAGCATTTGGAGACAGAAAGACTAAATAAAAGTGTAGTGATGCATCATAATTATGTCAATGATTAAGAGAACTAGTGACTTTTAAACCTAGAGAACAGAATGTTTAAGGGGCCACACAATAGCTGTCATCAAATGTTAAAAGGAATATACTAAAAGGCATATTTTTTTCTGTATTATAGAGGGTTGAATTAAGATCAGTTGATGGAATTTGGAGGGATGTCAACTTTGGCTTACTATGAAAAGCATACTGATTAAAAATAAAAAAAAAAACAACTCACATTTATCCTGAATTTTAAAGTCTAGGCTATCCTGTAAAAACATCTCTTTGGTGGTACTTACTTGCATATATAGAGGACATTTCCTAACTCTGGAGTTTTCCATATACATGAAATCTAAGGTTCAGTTCTTATTACTACTTTTAAGAAATTGGAACTTCTACCCACTACCTTGCCCTCCTTTTCCTTAACTTACCCAACTCTCTAAAAAGTCCCTTCCTTATCCTCTTCCCTACCCTATCCCCTTGCCTATTTATTTCTTTCTGAATTAAGAAGACTTTTATACACATTTATCCATCTATCTATATCTATATCTGTCTATCTATCTATCTATCTATCTATCTATCTATCTATCTATCTATCTATCATTTACTCTTCAAATCATTGCCAATGAGAGTATGGTTCCAGCACTAACCACCTGTTGCAACAATTTGGCTAGTAGCCGCATAAGGGTGTGAGGCCCGCCAAAAATCAGCGCACAGAAAGCTGCCAACACAGGTTCTTTTGATATGCTTTACTAAGGAAAGTAGCATTAAGGAGTTAACAATCTCAATTTAGTTGAACATACAAATATTCATTTAGTTCAGGGGAATAAACAGCACCCTGAACTGAACATCAACAGACAGACCTTGCCTGATTCAAATCTTAATTCATAGTTACCAGGGTTTAACAAAGTCTGAACATCTGGGTTTAAAAGCTGGAGGGGGGGGGTCTTAAGTACAGCTGCCCAGAGCCTCCACATCAGCACACCTCCAAGAATGAGAGCCCCCAAGTAAATAGCTCTGTTCTCTCTTTTTATATCCTCTTTAGCCATCATCAAATGTCAATTGAGCCATGAGAACTTAGGCTCCTACCATTGGCTCTGGTCTTAGCAAGTCCCTTTAGGACCTGTGCCCACATAGGCTTAGTACTTAGTAGGTACAGATTTGGGCCTGGGGCTTTGCATCTAGTAAGGCTCAATCAAAGACAATTAATCTTTCACTCTAAGACAGTAAAAAAGTCGCAACTTAACTGATATTAGACTACCTTCCCCCGACTAATTTTTTCTGTTTCAATTTTTCCTTTTATGAGAATTTGGATGAGATAATTGCTTCTCTTAGTCTTTCCCTACACAGTTTCCTTTTTAGAATCACTCCATCATAATCTGCTCAGCCCAAGCATTTCTTTCAAACTACCCAAATAATGTTGACAATCATGAGTACTGATAATATTTTCACATATTTGAAATAAACAATTGGATCTCATTCAGCCCCTTCTAACTTATCTTAAATGTTTACCTTATGCATCTCCTGGGTAGCATATTTCACATTTTCCCTTAAGTTCTGGGGTTTTGGCACAAAAACTTGAAATCTTTTACTTTTTAAATCTCTTTTTTCCCCTTCAGGATTATATTTTACTTTGCTCTATGGCGTAATGTATTCCAAGAATTTTGGTCCTTTAATGAAGTAGCTGGTAGGCCTTATGTAATCCTAATTGTAGTGCCATGAAATTTAAATTGGTTGTTTTTTTTCTTTCCTGTTGCTTCCAATACTTTCTCCTTAACCTGGATGCTTTAAACTTCAATGTGATATCCCTGTAAGTTTAGCTCCTGGGATCTCATTCAGGTGGTGATCAGTGGATTTTTTTTTCTATTTCTTCTTTGCCTTCCCAGGGCAATTTTCTTTTTAATTTCTTCTAATATTGTGTCAACATTCTCTTTTTTTAAATCATAATTTGTAGGTAGTCTAACTATTCTTATATTATTTCTCCTTGATATCTTCTCCATATTAGTTGTTTTTCTGATGAGATGTTTCACTTTCTCTTCTTTTTTTCATTTTTTTAAATTTTATTTTATGATTTCTTGTTGTCAAAGAATGTCATTGGCTTCCTCTTGACCAATACTAGTTTTCAAGGAATTATTTTCCTCCTTAAGTTTTTGATTCTCTGTTTCAAATTGATTGACTTTCTTTCCTTAAGTTTCTTAATTTCTTGGATTTCTCTTATTTTTCTAAATTTTCCTTAATCACTCTTATTTGATTTTTAAAGTCCATTTTAAGTTCTTCCAAGAACTCTTTTTGTGCTTGGGGCCATTTCACATTTCTCATCGAAAAGTAGAGGCTTTTTTGGTTCTTTTATCTTCCTCTGAATATGAACCTAGATCTTCTCTATCCCCATACTACCTATGTATGGTTGGGTTCTTTCTCCTTTCCTTATTCATTTTTATTTATTTGTTTGTTTTGTTTTATTTTATTTTTAGTAGTTATTAGTGTAATGAAGTTGTTGTGCTGAGGTATGGGGAATGATGCCCCAAGTCTCAGGTCCTTATTACTGTTGTTTTCTGTTATTTTCTTGGAGTCCAACTTCGGGCTCTCCTCTTCATTCTTAAAGTCACAGCTAGGACATCCAGCCACACTGTCCATCAAATGATCTTGCTCCTTTTAGTTCCTCTAGTGGCTGAAAACTACAGCTGTCCTCTCTGCCCTGGAATTGTGTCCAGGGACTCTGCTCTCCTGCAAGTGCCCAGAGCCAGCATGGTCCTTGCCCTGTTATGCTACTGCATTCACCAAGTATGTGCTAGCTCCTTCTCCCTGCATCCACAGCCCAGGTATGGTCTGGTCAGCATAATTCTGTTTAGCATTCCTCAACAGGGGAAGGTCTTTCAATCTTCTACTCAGCCATCAGACCCCCACACTCTCTGCAAAATGAAAGTTTCTAAGGCAGAGGCTACTTCTCAAACTAGCTGCCCCTAGAGCTTGTTGTTTGTTGATTCTGCAGAGTAGACCTGGAGGTATTTGTACTTCACTCAGACTCAAAAACCCCTGAAGGTCTTGTCTTTCCTGGGGTCTTCTCAAATTGTCTTAGGAGGACAACTGCTTTATCCCTTATATTTTACTGGGGCTCTGAAGCAATGTTCTATATTTTTTTGTGGAGGAAAGTTAAAGAGCTGAAATTTTCATGACATACTCTAACATCTTCCAAGAATTCTCCTGCTCAATAATTTTACAAATGAGGAAAGTGAGTCATTGAGCTTAGGTGACCTGGCTATGGTTGCAATGCTATTGAATATCAAAAGCAGAATTTCAGTTCACGAGTTCTAGTCTCCAAGACCAACACTCTCAGATTGCCATGCTTCTCTTGAAATTATGCACTAGTAGAGGAGCTTTTCTCCCCAAATAGTAATAGTACCACCATTTGCTCATATAGCACTTCAAAGTATTTAGTCCATATGCACATAGGTCATTTGATCTTCACAGTAGTCTGGGAGATAGATATAAAAGTTATTATTCTCCCTCCCTATTTTACAGATGATAAAATTCTTAAATACCTCTGTTGTCATATGAATGATGAAAATCAGAGCTTGAATCGTAGACAAATTAGTCCAGTGTGGCATTTTTCAAGTAGAAGGATTAATATTATATTAGTCAGGGCACAGAGGCAGAGTCCAGAATATATCTATGAATAAAGCTAATCAACTCTGATTGGCTAATTGGTATTGGGGAGCATAACAGATAGAGACTTCTGATCAATAATCTTAGAAAATCCCAAACATAGTTACATTAAGATGAATATAAGACTTATAATAATGAATGTATAAATCATTTTGTTTTGACATAAATAAAAGAAAACAAATAAAAGGAGAGAAGGCTGATTCTTAAAGATATGTTCTTTCAGTATGAAAATGACAATTCCAAACAAATTCCTGTGAGTTTATATTATCTTACTAAAATTACTAAAGGTATGAAAATGTATTTTTTTAAATAGAAAAAAAATGTAGCTGAGAGGGAAAAGATGACGAGTCCAAATTTTCATGTTAACTTGAAGGTGCCAACTATATGTTCAAGTTTTATGAATGAGAGGTTTTTTTTTTGGTTGAAATAGAACTGAACTTGGAATCAAGAGACCTGTTTATATCCTGCTTCTGACTCTTAACAGCATTATGACCTTGGGAAAATAATTCAGTTTCTGTAAATGTCAATGCCTCTAGTACAGTGTGGATAACAATAATTTTGATACCATTAATATAGGGTCAATGTAAAATGATTTGTAAAAACTGAAGCACTACCTAAATATATGTGATTATCATTGCTACTATCCAGTTGATGGTACCTAATAGATAGCTCAAAATTTTTGAACTGAGGTAATATTAATGTAATGGAATGCCATGTTATAGTAATAATTTGTTAATATGAGAATTTCAGAAAAATATAGGGGTGTAATAACAATGTTACTTGCAGCTACTGTGGCTGTGTAAGACCAATAACACTAGCACACAGGAGGGCTGCTAGCACAGGTTCTCTGATCTGCTTTTCAAAGGCAAGCAACTTTAAGTGGTTTACAATCTTACTTTAATTAAGATACATATATTATTCACTTAGTTCAGGGGAAAAAGTCAGCACCTTGAACTTCAGAGAAAACACAAATTACAAGAACAAACTATATAAACAGAGCAAAATAACTCAAATCAACAAACAGGCTTCTAGACGTCTGACCAAGACATTACATATGTAGTTACCAGAGAGAAAAGCACCAACATCTGGGTGTTCAAAGCCGGGGGACTCCTAAATGGCTACACAGAGTCTTGTCTGGCCAAATCACACAAACTCTCTTCCAATGAGTAACCCCTCAAAACAAAACCTCTCCTCCTATATTTCTGAGAGTTCTTGATTCTTGATTTTCAATTCTCAATTCTGAGTTCAATGGCTATCCTCTGGGCATATAACTATATCTATATCTGTATATGCATACACACATGCACGCACATACATATACATACAGACACACAGACACACCTACGCCCTTTTTTCAGGGCCAGAGGGCTTCACATCTTTTGAGGGCTTCACACCTCTCTTGACTTAATTAGCAAAAGGGTGTGGGCTTTCCTACAAACAAAGGCAAGACTCAATCAAAGGCCTTGATTGCCTTAGTGATGAGAAGCACTCAAAAAGAAAAAAAATTGTAAAGAGTCCCACTTTGCTTGCCCATCAAGGGGATTTGTATTAAGTGATACAAATCAAAATAAACAGAATCAAGTAAATGATATACATAATGATCCTATGTGTATAAATAAGGGATTCACTAAAAGAAAGTTGAATGCTAATTTAATGAAAACTCAGTGAAGATCTCAGAAAGTCAATAATTAAATACTGCTCTTCTTTCAGAGCAGAAAATTCACGGATGTCATTATACCTTTTGATTAGATATATGATTTCATCATTGTAGTGAAACAGCAGTGAAACATTTGCTCTACAAATACAGAGCATCATGTTCCTTACAAAATAAAATATGAGAGCATTAAATTAAATTACCTGCCCAGCATCACATCTTCAATATATGTTAGAGGAAGGTCTTGACTCTGAGGCTGATTTTCTATCCATTGTACCACATTGTCTCTTGGTGATGGCAGGGAGAGGAAAAGTAGGGAAAAAAAATTACATACATTTGCATATAAAGATATTGTACCAAATGATTTTGTTTTTTTTTCCTTTTGTCATAAATAAAAGTTCAACTGAGGATGGAAGTTCAAATAAAGTAAAAAAAAAAAAGCCTTAACAAAAGAGTCTAGTAAGATGCAAAGATTCCTAAATGGCAATGTTTTTTATCAGTTCTTCAGGGGAGCCAATCACTCTAAACATACATGGGATTCTAAGAGAGATGTATTTATGTCAAATTGAAGATGACTCAAATGTCAAGAGAAAGATATGGGGAGCATGTAATTTGGGTGCAGTATACAACCAAAAATGACTTGCTTTGATATCACTTTGAATTTTGTTTGCATAAATTCTATATTTGTTTATCTAGGTACATGTTATTTTCTCTTTCCTAGAGGGCAGAGGTGGTTTAGTTCCTGTTAACACCATTTTGTTAGTTTTATTTGTTTGGTTGGTTTTTATTCTTAATGCACAGCAGAGCTCCTGGCCCACAGTAGGCTCTTGATAAATGATTGTTTAGATGAATGCAATACATTACAAATGTATCTGAGAATTTCACAGGAAATTGTTTCCAGCTCTCTACTCTAGTGCTTGAAGAATCCAACATCTTTCTCAATTTGAATATTTGAAAAAAATAAAGTTGAACACCACTGGTCTGAAGGCGTATCTGTTCTAAATTTTTCAAAAATCATTGACATTACCACTCAGCAATAAAATCTGCTTTTTATTCCAGTGTACTTATTAGGATGTAGTTTCCTTATGTCTCATGATTTGATGTAGTTGACATTTGGTGCGTTCTCAATATGTCCTCATTTGTACCATCAAATGATTTAGTATAGTGCATTTAACCCTCTAGTAAATTATTGAGAAACTTGATAGGCAAAGAGATTAAGTGATATCACCAAGGTGATGAGTGTGAGGAGAAGAGTAATAATTTGAACCCTATCCTTCCCAGTCTGAAGATGAATATCCCTGTTAAAGAAAGATAAAGTCAAACCAGAGTTTTTCTTCCTTTTCTGAATTGTCTGTTATCATTATCCCATCTATCATGATCAGTGGTCCTGTTTAAGTTTCATCTTTCTGATACCTCCATGACAATTTTTAAGAAATCCCTATGACTTTTCCATTAGTCCATATTTTTGCCTTACCAAGGATGGAATGATGAATGCAACATGAACTTTCTTTTCTGATTGAAGGTTATTCAGCTTTCTCAGCATCATTTGTTAACTGTAGAATTCTCTAATTGCAGCTAATAAAATATGAGATTTTTGATGGAATGTATTCTAAAGTGGCTTTAAAATTTTGTGGCTAAATTTTAAGTTACTTTCAAATTTTTTTTCTCTCCCTAAACTTTATTTTAATACTTACTTGCATATCAGCTATAACTTAATCAGAATATCCAGTCCTCATATGAGCTGGAGGTTTCTTTTTGCCATCAACCTGCTAATACCTTTAAGCTATCAACCTAATAATTATAAGCCATACTAACAGACCCATTAAAGCAGTGAATTGGAGATGGCATCTTGGTATTTTGGAACAAGCATTAGTTTGGAAGTAAGGAATTGTGTGATGGGGTACTGGTAGAAAAGGTGAAGGATTAACACTACTGTACTCTGACTACGTAAGCCTTTATTATTGTGAGCAAGGAATCAATTATATAGACCTTGGGCAGTTGGAATTAATTTTCTCCTATGTTATTGACCTGGAATATAAGTGTAGGTCTAACGAAAACTGTTTTTACAATTTTCGTACAGAGCTCCTCAGACTCTAGTGTTCCTCAGTTAAAATTGTTTTTAACCTCCTTGATACCAGTCTTATTTTCCTGAACTTCTTTTTAATTACCTTGGCAACAGCTTTTAATTAAGAATATTTTAAAAAGTATTTTAAGTGGATTAGTTGTTTGAATCCTTTGGCTCCAAGACAGACATTGTACCAATTGTGCAACTAACACTAGGAACTGAGGAAGTTAAAGATCTATGCCCAATTATGCACCAAATTAAATATGAAATTACTTTTCTTCATTGGTTTTCAATTTCCTAATTTTGGGGGACATTGAGGAGAAAAAAATGATGTCCTCTCACAAATCTCAAAAAAAAAGACTTATTTTAAAAACTTTGTCACATCTTTGTTGAGCTCTCCACTTATTTTTGGCTCTACAGACTTGGTCTCAGAAAACAAAATGAGCTCAAATTGAAATATATCTATATATCTATATATAGATATATAGATGTACTGACTCAATATGCATATACAGAATACTTGCCAATATGTGGATATTTAATGTATCTATCACTGCCATGCATTTTTTGCAGTATTAAAAATGACTTTCACAAGTATTAACTAATTAATTACATGTTGATAACATAATATGAATGTCTTAAAATATAAATTTTTGGTGAACCTCTAGTTTGGGGATAAAAAGAAAATTTTAATAATAAAGCAAGCAATATTAGTTATATCTAACTTATAGTGTGGATTTTTTAAAATGTTGTCTAGTGCTTTGGTAATGCATGAAGCTTTTGTATTTTAAGTTTGTGGAGGAGAATTAAATGGATAGGTGAGGAATAGCATTGAGAAAAGTGAGATATTGCTAATGATTTTTTGTGTGCATGAGGGATCAACTTGTAATTTTCTTTTCATTACTGTAATGAAAGTTACTAAAATATATAGTTATGAAAATAGTTCTGGTCTGGTTTTGCTAGACTGTTAATTTAACTCCTCAGACCTAGGGAGATATTTAAATTTCTAACAGATTTTGGAGTGGGAAAAACATGACTGCTCATTTGAGGGATTTCTAGAAAATTAAGACATTGATCTTTTTTCTATTTGTTCAGGTTTGACATTTGGAAGAAAATGTCTGACCATTATACATTTTATAAAATGTATAAATATATTTCATTAAATATTTCTTTATTACATTTTAAATTTATTTTAAAATTTGAGTTCTAAATTCTTTCTCTAACTCCTGCCCCTCTACCACTTGTTGAGAAAGCAATATGATATCAGTTATATGTGTGAAGTCATGCAAAGCATGTTTCAATATTAACCGTGTTGCAGAAGAAAAAATACATATACACATGGAAAAAATTAAGTGAAAAAATATGCTTCAACCTGTACCAATTCCATTAGTTTTCTCTCTGGAAAAGAGAACATTTTTGTCATGGGTCCTTTGCAATTGTTTTGAATCATTATCTTTATCAGAGTAGCTAAGTCGTTCACAGTTGATCATCCTTAAAATTATACTGTACAATGTTTTCCCAGTCCTGCTCACTTCATTTTGTATCAGTTCATACAAACCTTTCTAGATTTTTTTGCACTGAAACCATACTGCTTGTCATTTCTTATAGCACAATATGATTCAATCAAAATCATATAACACAGCTTTGTTCAGGAATCTCCTACTAATGGGTAGCCTCCCAATCTCCAATTATTTGCTGCCACAGAAAGAGATGCCATAAATATTTTTGTACATATAAGTCCTTTTTTATTTCTTTGGAATTCAGAGCTGGTAGTGGTGTTTCTAGGTCAAAGAGTATATGCAGTTTTTTTTAAAAATTTATTTTTAACAAGTTTGGTTTTAAGCATTGATTTTCACAGGCGTTTGAATTACAAATTTTCTCCCCATTTCCCCCCCCCC
>JAQQSZ010018072.1:0-10657 GCA_028646595.1 Phalanger gymnotis | reverse complement strand
AGATTAAAAAAAAAGGGGGGATGATAGAAGGGAGGGCAGATGGGGGTGGAGGTAATCAAAAACAAACACTTTTAAAAAGGGACAGGGTCAATGGAGAAAATTCAATAAAGGGTGATTGGTTAGGAAGAAGCAAAATATAGTTAGTCTTTCACAGCATGAGTACTGTGGAAGGGTTATACATAATGATATGTATGTGGCCCATGTTGAATTGCTTGACTTCTTAGGGAGGGAGAGTGCGTGGGAAGGGAAGAAGAGGGGAGAGAATTTGGAACTCAAAAGTTTTAAAAACAGATGTTCAAAAACAAAAAAAAAAGTTTTTTGCATGCAACTAGAAATTTATCTTGCCCTACAAGAAAGGAAGAGAAAAGGGGATTGATGGGAGGGGAGTGGGGTGACAGAAGGGAGGGCAGACTGGGAAACAGGGCAACCAGAATATCTGCCATCTTGGAGTGGGGGGGGAGGGTAGAAATGGGGAGAAAATTGGTAATTCAAACTCTTGTGAAAATCAATGCTGAAAACTAAATATATTAAATAATAAAAAAATAGAAAAAAATAAAATAAAAAATTAGGTGGACATTTTTGTTAGACTTTCCAAATTATTCTTAATCTTGATGCTTAAGTTGGTGTCAAAAAATATAAAAAACACATTTTTTTTGGGCTAACAACCCATAAACCCAACACTTTATTAAAATATAGGGAAAGAGGAAATGAAGGTTCTTAGATTTAATTTAAAGTACCTTCATATTCTAAATAGTTGAATAATCTGAAATTATCTATGCTATTTTAAGGTCCATGAGTCTCCGAGGTGAGGCTCAAAATGTGCTATTACAGAGGCCTTTCATTCTAATAGGTTTGACATTCTAAGTAATTCAAGAACCTGTTGCACTGATTATTTAAGCATTAATATAAGGCATTTTTAAAAAACAATGGAATGGTTTGATTATATAAAGTTATTCTAGTTGGGGGTAGTTTATCCCTACTATGACTAAAAGGAATAACAGAAAAACAAAGTTTTCTTCTTGTCTGAAAATGTATATACATATGGATTTTTTTAACTACACTGCCAGAGTCATTGCTGCAAAGGAATCTATGAAATATAAAGAAAGTACAGCTGGGGAAACAAAAAGTCAGCAGAAGAAAATATTGCAACATAAATAGTACAATATAAACAAATGGGGAAATGTGCATTTTTAGCAGGATGAAAGGAACTGCCTCCATTAATGTCCTCTTCCACTACCTCATCATGACAAGGAGGTGACCCTAGGTTTTCACAAACTATACCAGCAGAATACTAGGTCTAGAAAGTCCTTCCAAACTGGCTTTCAGAGAACCAGTCTAGGTAAGTTGGCTCTCAGGTCAGGGATTTTTTTTTTGGGGGGTGGGGCACAGTTCCTCATGAATATTGTTTACAAGGGCACACAGAGTGGCTGCGATCTGTATTTGTAAAGGCAATACTCATATCAATGAGAACACAAGATTGTCTTAAGTCAGAAAGGATTTGCTAAAATACATATAACTTTACCCTTGTTTTTGAAAACACGTAAGCAAAATTTCAGCCCCAGTACTCATGTCGTACTAAAAAACTAAATATATTCAAAAGAGGCAACCCAACCAACCATGAGAATTGAAATATTGTGATAGTGGTTTGTTTTTTTTTTTTAAATGCATGAAAAATTGCAGTTCCTTTCAGCTTACTTTGACAGAAGATGATCTCATTTGTGATAGAAACTCAGCTATCCAAGTGATGGGTAAGCACACAAAGAGAAAAAGCAGAACATCCTGAGTAATACAGACAACATAAGCATCTCCAGAAGACGTGCAGTCAGTGAAGACAGAGAGGGGGAGGAAGCAAAAGTGAAATTCTTGGAGGGTGGTCACCTCCTCATCTCCACCTACCATCGGTTTTAGCTCTCTGGAATCAGCAGCCCCTCCCTTACCAGCCTCTTTCATGGATTTTCTACTGTTCTCCACAAATTCCTGAAAAATAAGAAGCAACATATTTTATAATCTCATTTACTTTTAGTAAGTAAGTGGACTAAGTATAAAGGGCATTTAAATCCCTAATTCCAATATGCCAGCTTTCCCAGTGCTGCAAAGGAAGGACATAAAAAGGTGCCAATACACACCTTTGGTAACATTTGGTAACATACAAAAAAGCTTCAAAATTCACCCAACTAGAGTGCAATATGATGACGATCTGTGCTCAAATATGTTAAACTGAATATTTAATTATGGCTCAAGTATTATTGGATAATAAACAGAGGAAGAAAACTATAGATGGATATCTGTAATGAATACTGATACAAAAATTTTAAATAAAATATTAGCAAGGAGATTACACCAATATATCACAAAAATCATATACTATATGACCAGGTGGGATTTATACCAGGAATTCAGGGCTGATTCAATATTGGGAAAACTATCAGCATAACTGACCCATATCAATAACAAAAACAACAAAATCATATGATTATCTCAATAGATGCAGAAGAAGCTTTAGGCAGAATACAACATTCATTCCTATTAAACAAACACTAGAAGGCATAGGAATAAATGGAACTTTCCTTAAAATGAGAAGCAGTATCTATCTAAAACCATCAGCAAACATTATCTGTAATGGGGATAAGACAGAAGCCTTTCCAATAAGATCAGAGTTGAAGCGAGGATACCTATTATCACCACTATTATTCAATACTGTACTAGAAATACTACAAGAGAAGAAAAAAAATTGAAGGAATTAGAATAGGCAATGAGGAAAAAAAATTATCATTCTTTGTAAATGATATGATGGTATTCTTGGAGAATCCTAGAGAATCAACTAAAAACACTACTTGAAATAATTAACAACTTTAGCAAAATTGCATGATATAAAATAAACCCAGATAAATCATGAGCCAACAAAATTACCAACAAAATCCAGCAATAAGAGATAAAAAGACAAATTCCATTAAGTCTGTATCCCAAAGAGATTTTTTTTTTAAAAAGGAAAAGGATCTGTATGTACAAAAATATTTACAGCAGCTCTTTTTATGGTGGCAAAGAACTGGAAATTGAGGGGATGCCAATCAACTTCAGAATGGTTTAACAAGTTGTGGCATATGATTGTGATGGCATACTGTTGTGTTACAAGAAATGATGAGCAGGATGCTTCCAGAAAAATCTGGGAAGACTTGCATGAACTGATGTGAAGTGAAGTCAGGAGAACTCTGTATTCAGTAACAGCAATATTGTATGAGGATCAACTGTGAATGACTTGGCTATTCCCAGCAATACAATCATCCAAGACAATTCTGAAGGACTCATGATGAAAAAATGCTATCCACCTCTACAGAAAGAACTGACAGAGTCTAAATGCTGATCAAAGCATACTTTTTTGGGGGTTTGTGTTTTCTTTCACAACATAACTAATATGAAAATACATTTTGCATGACTGCACATGTATAATGTATATTAAATTGCTTGCCTTCTCAATGAGGGGGGAAGGGAGAGGCAGATAGAATTTGGAACTCAAAATTTTAAAAAAGAATGTTAAAAATGTTTATATATAATTGGAAAAAATAAAACATTAAAAAAAGGATCACTGGATAATAGATAAAGAGTTTAAAGTGACCCCAAATGTCATCTAGTCCAACTCCTTTGTTTTACAGATGAGGAATGGAGGCCCAGAGAGGTTACCTGAATTGCCAAGGGTCACAAAGGTAACAAGAGGCAGAGCCAAGGCTTGGATTCCCAAGTCAAATACCCTCTTCCCCAGACTGCCTCCCTAAGAAAATAATGTCTCCCCTAGGATTAAATACCTAATTTATGTCAAAAAAAGAGACTATTACTTTTCTTCTTTAATTTTTTCTCATATAAAATGTTACATAAAGAATGGCAAAAGAAATTTTATTGAATGAACTTTCTCCCAAAAAACAATCTTATAGGGCAGGGCTGTCCAAAATGCGGCCCACCTACAAGCACAGAAATTTACATAAACGCTTTAGTAAACTAAGCTGAGCTACTGCAAAGCTCTCACTAAAATGGCAAATCAAAATATATTGTCTATTGTTTCAATAAAAACCTAAGGTTAGACAGCCCTGTTACAAGGTATAGGAAAAGGAAGGATGGAGCAAACACCTGATAACAGCTTTACTAATCTGGTCAAAAATAAGTGATAACAAATAACTACTTCATTTTCTCCTTAATGTCACAAAAGAAATATGATACGGGGAAACACTTGTAATCCAAAGCTTAAGGAATGTAAGCTAGGAAACACTACTGTATCATTAAATACTCTAGTTGGTTCTACAGAATTCGTATTGGAGGAGGAAAAGTGATTTGATTAGATTTCTGTCAACTGGAAAAAATAATCTTTTGCTTTTTAAAAGGGCTTAATTATAAATGGGATAAAACTACTGAGTCTTAATCTGATAAATACCTTTACTGTGATAATCTGTGTTTATCTAAAAGGTTTCCGAACCTCAGTTAATGGTTCACTTGCTTCAAGTGCCTAAATTTCAATTTAGCCAAAGAACTCAAGCAGTATTGCTTTTAACATAACCTCATGTACCTATTAAGAGATTTGCTTTGATGCTTCCAGATTTATCGTTTAATGCTCATCTTTCACTCTTCTACAGAACATACTATGTCAAAACCATGTTACAGTTCAAGAGCAAAGCTCTATGTAAGAATCCTTACTGATGTTCTGTTATTGCAGGTATTAAGAAAATCTGCTAAGACCATCAGGTGACTAACAGCTTAAATATAACTTATTATGTGTTGTTACTCAGGTTCTGGTATATGGAAGAAAGTAATAATCTACTCATAGCAAGTCATGAAACAGATCCACTTATCCTTAAGTTCTGGTATATTTAGTACCATTGCCTTCTTTTAAGGACAGCAGCAACACGTGAAGGAAAAAAATGATGGAGAATAGAATCTGGAAAACTTGCCTTTTTTTGTTCAAAATCCATTTCAGGCAAAGACACTAAAGAACAATGATAGTCTCTCTCCTCTTTCTGGTCACAAGAGAAATCTGAATGTATAATTTGGCCACCTCTACTCCGGCTGGACAGACTGTACTAATTAAGGCATGATCTCAACATAAACTGAAGAGGGGCAGCAGAGTTTCAGCTCGGTTATTCACCTGGACTGACCAAGTGGCCATTTCACTAGCCCTGGTTCCCTTCCCCAATTTGTAGAAGATCTACCTTATCCATACAGTGTTACACAAGTGAAATCCAAACACTATTCAGTTAAAACAACTGTGTTTCAGGGCCGCCACTCCTGAATATAGGCAGTATCTCTAAAATGAGATCGCTTTGAAAGGACAAAATATATAAATACACGTTGAATCTAGGCAGCACTGAGGTTTGTTTTTATAGTCCAGGTTTAGGTAAAAAATATAGTCTATATTTTTACCAAGACAGTATTTTATTTGGAATGGTAAGAAAGGTATATGGAATTAGAAATTAGCAAAATATTTTATCTTCAAAGAAGTATAAAGCATTCAATATATTTACCATCAGCACTTTATCCATGTAGAATTCTCTGCCAGGACTTCCATCATTGTACTTCGTATCGATGGCAAAGCATAAGAATAATACGTCCACGACCATTTCATAAATGGACAGGAAGCAGTGAGCGACCAGGAAAGCAAAAAGGCAAACAATGACCAACGGCAGTACCCATACTGTGTAATCCTGCTGGTAGTTCAGCAGCATAATCCCTGCTAACGCTGTGCAGCAGACTATCAGGATCTAAAGTCAAGAGAACAGAGACTGTATTTAATATTGCAAGTGGCTTCAATTTTTCTTTCTTTGTGCTTATTACTCCAGCAATCATTTTGCAGCCACTGCTCATCGGAATGCCATTTCACCTCAAATCAGGAAGTAATATCTATCATACTTCTTCCCTTATAGACACTGTGCAATTCTACTACCAAGAAGACACAAACACAGTAAACAAACATAGCTTCATAATACAAAATGTTGATTTGAGAGCTGGAAAAAAGAAATCTTAATTTAAATTAATTTTATTAACCCTAAAAGTAGCTAAGTATAATAAAATGTCACCAATCAAATCAAATGTTAATTTGTAATAATTTAGTCTGGGTCAGACTGTCAATATGCCTGTGTTACATATGAAAAAGGTTTGCTACGTAAATTCATAGTAAAATTTTAGATTTTTGATAGGCAAAAAGAAGTGTGTGGGCACAATATTTAATCTACAAATGAGTCAAATATTTGTTAAAGCAGTCTTGGCAGACTTACCAAGTAATGTTTAGCCCTTAAATGAGATTGCCTAAAAACTTTTTAAAAAATTACATTACTCTAAAATTATTCTATAATTATGACTTTTCATTAACTCATTAACTGCCAATTCAAAAACCTACTGTGGCACACACTGCCTATAGCAAAAACTCCAAATTTCTTAGACTGATAATCTCGGTCTCCCCAAACTGGTCACAATCTACTTTCAAACCTTATCTGTTATAACAGAAACCTTCTGCTTTAGCTTAACTGCTCTAGTACTTTCCCCCTGAAACATTCTGCACATTTTTTCCTTTTTACTTTTGTTCACTACATTGTTCCTGCTTGAAACACATTCCTCACTCCTTTTTTCCTACCCCCAATCTATCCATTGTTCAAAGCCCAAATCAAGTCCTACCTCTACCATGAAGCCTTCCTGACCACTCTAGCCCACAACCATCTCTTCTAAAGTGCTAAACAGCACTTATATGTATTCCAGTTTAGCACTGAAATACTATTTTAAAGTTAATTACTTTTCACGTGTACATCTTAATTCCACAGGTGACGATCTGCTTTTTGAGGGTGGAGATTGCTGCATATTACAATACCTAGACTAGTAATGCACACAAACTAGGAGCTGAATCACTGTCAGTAGAGAGTAATGATGGCTTTCATTAAGAGGCACATATACGTCCAGCCAATCCTCTCTAGTTACTGCTCGACAAATGGCAAGTTCTCGGCTATGGTGTCAGATGCTGCTGGTCCCAAATAGCAGCTGGATACACTGCCTTCGCTTTATGCGTGTGTCTAAGGAGCTAAATGAGCTAAATGATGCAAAAGGAGGCTTCAATTTCTTTTTCTTTGCACAGAGCAGCTAACATTTATAAGGCTCTGGAAGGCTTCCAAAGCGTTTTACAACTCCCAGCTCACTTTGTCCTGACAACCACCCCAGGAGGTGGGTGCTATCATTACCCCATTTTACAGAAAAGGAAATTTAGCCAGAAATGGTTAATGTCTTGCCTAGGAGCACACAGTTTCTAAGTATTTGAGGTCACACTGGAATTCAAGTCTTCATGACTCCTGGTCACCCAGCTGCCACTTCTGAAGTATGAGGCATGTAACAGTGGAAGAGCACATTTTTCTAAAAAGCAAAGTCAATTTCTATTATAATATTCTGAGATATAAATAGGATAAAAGCATAGTTCACCTGGTAGGGCTGACCTAGATATCTCTCTAATGGCTCTTTCAGCTCTAAAATTCTATGCATTTAACTAATAGCTGTTTTGTATCCAACACTGTTCTTTTTAAGCTTGTCACCATTATGTTTATTTCCAATGATTTGAGAAACATCTTTTCAGGGAAACCGTTTTATGACATATATCAGACAGTTCCTGGGAACTCCAAAGTGCCCTTTAGTTCACCCCTTCCTCCTTATGCCATTATCTAATTATGCACTCACCTCATAGTCTATTGATTTATTTATTTGCTGAAGCTTAAAAAAATGGACTATAGGCTCAACACATTATCTGAAGATTTAATATAAACTGACAATAAAAGGGGAAGGCAACTGGCAAACTATAAGTCTACATACAAAATCTTGGCACACAGGTCACTTTTAATGCCATCTAAACTAGTTCTTTAGGATAATGAATTCCTTAATATGCAAACATATGCCAGGACCTAATCAGGTTAACAGAAAGCAGGATTAGCTACAGCTTTTCAAAAATGACATTTTATGTATATAATTTTTATTCTAACTCTCTAGGTAACAATTTCTTAAGTATCATCCTACTTCCAATCATATACAACCAACGTGCTTATACTTCAGTTTCTCTACACCAAATGATTGTTCTTACCCAAAATGTGTTTTAAAACCATAGTGGAATAAAATGGATTCTAATATCCTTGAGAACTTCAAAAAGTATGTGACATCACTGTCCTCTCATCCTAGGTAAAGACCACTCCTCACTCCATGCTTAAATAGTTTCAGGGACATAGAATAGAACAGAGGGTAGAGCAGCAGATGTGGAGCCAGAAAGACTGGACTTCAAGGCCTGTCCCCACATTTACTAGCAGTAATTAACTTAATTTCTGCAAGCCTCAATGTCCTCACTTGAAAATATGGGGATAATGATGCCTGTAGATCTATTCTGCAAGGCTAGTATGAGGATCAAAAGTAAATAGCTGTAAAAACCTTAAATATATAAAAATAATACACTTATGTATTAATATATATCATATATTTATATTATTAAATTATATTACTGTTGTATTATAATCATATATTATATGTTTTTATATATATTTGAAATATCTAAATGTATAAATGTCAGTTATTTCATGTGCTGTTACGGTCAATTGTTTTTATGATCTCATGATCAATCTTCTCATGATGACAATTCAACTAAAGGCTGAATCGTGTTTCCCAAATATAAAGTGAAACAAAGGTATAAAACAAAACTATGGCAGGTTTTAGTCCTGTCTTCCAACAGCGACATTATACAAGCCTACTCTGTGTGCATCCAGATAACTTTGAAATATGAAAGACAACATGCAGAAGTCATTCCTAGAAAAATTTCTTTAATATACAATTCAGGCACGCACACATGTTTAAAAGATGTAAGCTCTTTATAACATACACTGGTCCTACCTTGCCGAGGAATAGCATAAAATCTCCTACTGTGTTGATGGTAGCCACTCTCAAAGCATTCTCCACTAGAATTACAAAGGCATCTTTTGCTGAGGTGCAGAAGTTGGTACTGTTGATAGCTGTGGCTGTGTACGCATTCTGAACAAAAGCAAAAACAGTATTTTTGTCAACATTTTCTCTCTTCATGTTTAGGAAAATTATGCTTTTAAAATTGATCCACAATTACATAATACAAAAAGTTGAAATAAAAATAAACAAAAAGAAATAGGTGATTTTAAAAGATATATAGCAATGTCTCACATATCCAACATTACTAGGAAGTCTTGTTACGGGTATTTTCTCATGAGCTGATGCTTAACCCATAAGAATAGAAAAATTTAAATATTTTAACTATTTTTGCTGGCAAACTTGTATTTCAACAAATAATTCTTTTAGAAGAATCCCAAGACATTTTTCTGCAATATTAAGGAAAACATTAGAAAAAAGGACAGTCTAGCCACAAAGACTGCCATAGTGGCTATAAAGTTTACTAAAATAAATGGAGGAAGATTTGAAGCAAGAAATAATGAAGTTAGAGCTTTTAAGAAAAACTCAGAATAAACAGCACAATAGAAAAACTGAAAAAATGTTAACCAAACAGAGTATTCCATGAAAAGCAGAACAAAGCAAACAAAACTCAAAAACTCAATGACATAAGAAATATTATTAACAGTCAAAATACTAAAAATATAGAATATGTGAGATATCAACTATCAGAAACAATTGACTTGGAAAATAGGAAGAGAGAAAGAATCTAAGACTCACTGGATTCCCTAAAACCTTGTTACTAACAAATATTCAATTACAATAAATCGTTTTTTCAAAAAAGCTACCAGAGCCATTAGAACCAGAAGACAAATGAAAATAGAATCCACGCACTGTAGGCTGCACTTATTATCAGCAACAATGTATCCTGAAAAGCTGAGAGTAATCTTACAGGGGAAAAACTGGACTTTTAATGGAATAATGTACTTTCAAGCCTTTCTAATGAAAAGACCATAGGAAGGAAACAAATACTTATTATGGACTACCTATGTGTAAGTTACTTTATTAAGCGCTTTAGAAATATTATCTCATTTAATCCTCATACTATGATTATCTCCATTTATAATTGAGAAAACACAGGAAAAGGATAAGTGACTTGACCAGGGTCACAAAACTAATAAGTGTCTGAGGGTGGGTTTAAACTTATGTTTTCCTGACTCTAGGCCGTGGTTGACTAGGTGGCTGAGTAAGAACTATTAAATACAAAGACAAGAATTAAGAGAAAGATAAATTTATTTGAGCAACTGGAAGGTGCCGTATGATAATGTAGTGCTAACATTTTAATATCATAAGAAACAAGTGTTCCTTCAGGAACTTAATGTCTTCAAGGGTTACTGAGAGAGTTAAATAGTTCCAAATTCTCTCCCCTCTTCCCTTCCCACCCACCCTCCCTTCCTAAGAAGTCCAGCGATTCAACATGGGCCACATGCGTATCATTATGTATAACCCTTCCACAATACTCATGTTGTGAAAGACTAACTATATTTTGCTTCTTCCTAACCAATCACCCTTTATTGAATTTTCTCCCTTGACTCTGTCCCTTTTTGAAAGTGCTTGTTTTTGATTACCTCCACCCCCATCTGCCCTCCCTTCTATCATCCCCCCCCCTTTTTATCTTCTTCCTCCTTCTTTCCTGTGGGGTAAGATACTCAACTGAGTATGTATGGTATTCCCTCTTCAGGTCAAATCT
>JAQQSZ010018071.1:0-10657 GCA_028646595.1 Phalanger gymnotis | reverse complement strand
TCAGAGCCCAGTTCAAGAGTACATGGCCAACCCTTTTGTCCCTTTCCCTAGAAAGAGAAAAGAATTATGAAAGGCACCAAAGCCATAGTTACCCACATTGTGAGACATCGGAGACTCACCCGCATGATTTCAATTCTGAGGTGCCCTAACCTTATAAAATGCAGTAACCCAGGAAGTAAGATCAGGACAAGATATTCTCTGGGGTCTTCTTTGGCTCCCTTGGGAGGGAACTTTGCCAAAGAAATAATGACTTGGAGAAAGGGTGAATGCCTGCTTCAATTATTTGTTTACTGTTCTGAGTCTTCACACATTTCTAGAGGAACACTGGTAGGTGTCTCTGTGGAAGGTAGAGTTGGCTGACTAGTACTAGATCCTTTCTACTCCTCCCTCTCAAGTGATTTAATTAGCTATACCCTGTTACAGTTACCTTGCTTTTCTAGTTGTTAAGTCATTTCAGTCACGTTTAACTCTTTGTGACACCATTTCGCGTTTTCTTTAGTTTGCCATTTCCTTCTCCAGCTCATTTTTACAGATGAAGAACTGAGACAAAGTTAAATAACTTGTCCAGGGTCACACAAATAGTGTCTGAGATGAGATTTGACCTCCAAAAGATGTGTCTTTCTGACTTCAGACCTGGCACTCTTTCCACTGGCTGCCATAGTTTGCTTTTAACCTAGAGGAAATATAATGTTATGCAAGGTCCATGTACCCCTTCCTCTGCTATCATGTGGAGTTTATATCAGACAAAAATATTAATATTGTCATAATAGTTCAGAGCCTTCACTTAGGAAAATATCTGATGATATTTTGGTCTCAGCCATAATTGAAATTTTGTTTATTGACAGACCATTCCTGGTTTATATTTATTTGAGACAAAATCAAGATTCAGGAAATTCTAACAAAAAAGAAGCAAGCAAAATATAGTAACAGTACCAGTTATAGGATAGGGAAAGGATGGAGAAATAGTGGGTAAAGACAGACATTATAGAATTTCCTGTAACTTTTGGAACCCAAAATCTCAGAGTAAGAAATAAGTCATTCCCACACTCCCTTACTGACTTCTAAAAACACAGAAAATATCACCCCAGGAAAAACCCTAGAACAGCTAAGCCATCAGAAAGACAGGGGGCTGCAGTCCTGTAGCCCAGAAATCTTGGGGGATTAACAGGAAAGGTCCCTCTCACTCTGGTGGAAGGGGAGTAGTACAGAACAAGAGGCATCCCTGAAATTCAGAGGTAAGCCACACATCACCAAACCGGGGGAATATCTTCAGCCCCAAGGTGGTGGAGCAGACAAGCACCAATAACAGGATCCCCTTCCCCCTGAGTGCCTTGACACAGGCAATGGAACTAGTAGACTCCATATTGAAAACTAATATGTGCATTGGCAGCAGTCCTACAGCAACCAATCCTCCAAGCCCTTTAGTACAACTCCGGGAGGCACAAATTCCAGGTAGACAGGCATCAGCCAATTGCCAAACATTGCAGTGCTTCAAAGCAGTCCTAGTTAGCAGGCATCCTTCTGGGGCCAGGACCACCACCACCACCGCCACCACCCTGAGAGCTTCTGTGTTGCTTAGCTATGAGACCCCCACAGCCAGGCAAGCTGCCAGACTCCTACAGGCTCCAGCTGCCAGCAAAATGTGAAATGCAACTGTTCTTAACCATAATCTAAATTTTAAAAAATGACCAAAAATGAATTGTAATCAAAAAGCAGAAGCCCAGATGGAGACTGTTGAGAAAGCTGTCATTTATTTCTAATTATGTTTGTAATACTGAGCTATACTTGAAATCCTGGTATAAATTCAACTTGACCATAAAGACCATTTTTGATATATTGCAGGTTTTATTTCCTTATATTTTAATCTTTTGCTAGATCACATAATATTCTCCCTCTCTCTCTCTCTCTCTCTCTCTCTCTCTCTCTCTCTCTCTTTTTCACGCCCCCATATATGTGTCTCCCTCTCTGTCTCTCTTTCTATTTCTGTCTTTCTCTCTCTGTCTCTCTCTTCACATTTTCTGATTTGTGGATCAGAACCACATATACTTACAAGTCAATCCTATTGAGCATTTGAAAACAAAAACTCTTCAACCCTAGAGAAGGAAGGTACTTGACCTGAAGATGTAACACCATTAAAGGAAGTAGGAGTATGCTAGCAAATATCTAACTGGCTCTCAGAAACCTCTGATGGACTATCAAGCTTAATCTCTACTTGTAACATTTTCTTAATCACTTTCTTTAGCCTAAACATTCAAAAAAACTGTAAATCAAATTTTGTAACATTTTGTAGTGTCTCCAATTTCTGAGGTGAAAATGCTCATACTGAAAATGGGTTCTTCAGAGAGTGAGAGCTGGCCCCAGACCCACATGCAAGAGAGTAAGGACCTTTATCTCCACTGAACAAGTGATCCAAGGATATGCATGGGCCATTCTTGAACTAGAAGCAAAGCCGATCATCTATTACAACAAAAAAAAACCTTCCAATTCTCTAATGATCAGAAAAATTCTAATGAAAATAAAATTTCACCCATATTGTTCCACTGTTGGCAGAGCTCTGGATTGGTTCAAATGTTTTGGAAAGCAACAGGACATTATGCCACAATAGAAGCTACAAATCCAGGTTAGCTACCCAGAAAACGTTTTCACAAAAGGAAGCAGAAACAAGCAAGACAATGACTATGTTCTGAACACAGATAAGTCCTAATTAGTAGAAGTAATGGATCTCATAAAGTGATTTCATTATACAAATTTGCACTATTGTATGCCACAAATACATGTAAACCTAAAGATCAGTTCCAACATATATATATGTATATGTATATGTACGTATATCTCAAGAACAGTTTGTATAATCTCTGCATTGGGCTTAAATGTCAATAAATGATAGAAATTAATGGTCTCATGATAATTTACAATCTCTTTTCCTTTCCTAATTTGTTTTAAATAGTATTTTTTCTTTACTCTCAACACAAAAATTGAAGGGAGGGAGAATTGGGTAGGAGTTTGAAAAAATTTAGACTCCAAAAGAATTTGACATACTGTTTTCACCGCCTGGCCATGTTCCCAGCCAACTTACTTGACCCTTGAGTTTTTCAGCGAGGTATGACTGCTTGTAGACTAAAGAGTTCTATGTTCAACACTTGGGCGGATGCGCTGCCACACCAGCACTCCTCCTTCCCCAAGAACCCCCTACCTGGACTGGGCTTAGATCTTCAGCAGGCTCTTCACTGCTGCTCTGATCAGCCACTTAATTCCTCCCACCAGGTGGGCCTGGGGCCAGAAGCAACTGCAGCTGTAGTTCTGTAGCTGCCCCACCTCTGCTGCCCCAGGGGTGGTGGCCAAACCACAAACTCCCTGTCCCCAGCAGCTTTTCCCACTAACCTTCTCTGTTGTCTTTGGTGTTTGTGGGTTGAGAGGTCTAGTAAATGCCACAGTTCACTGATTCAGGGCGCTAGGGCACTCTCCGCCCGGCTCCCAGTCTGGTCGGTCCGAGGTCTGGTCAGTCCGGCGCCCATGCTGGGCTCTGCTCCGCTCAGCTCAGCTCCCCTCAGGTCCCAGCTCCGTGAAGGATAGACCTTACCCAGAGACCATCCAGGCTGTCCTGGGCTAGAGCCCTGCTTCCCTCCGCCACTTTGTGGGTTCTGCAGTTCTAGAATTGGTTCAGAGCCATTTTTATAGGTTTTTGGAGGGACTTGGTGGGGAGCTCACGCTAGTCCCTGCTTTCCAGCTGCCATCTTGGCTCCACCCCCCGCATTTGACACATTGAATAACCAAAAAGATTGAATGGAATTTAAAAGGAGTTAAGAGTTGTCAATGGTAGTGAGACTTTTTTAATGAATGAGAGACAGCAGATGGACAGACAAGAAGATGCCCTGGTATACACAAGATCTTTTTAAAGAACTAGTGAAAGATTCTTAGTGCTTCCAGTAGATCCTCCATGGGAAGGGTAGGAGGAAGAGGAAGTGAATGGGAAAATGACAAGAATCACAGAACATGAGAAAATGGAGAAGGAGACATAAGAGATTCCTTCCTTGTTATGATTCTATTTCTTATAAAATAAATGCTTTTATAGCTGATGTTCAACAAAAAAAAAAGATGTCTTTACTTCAATACATGCATACACACATAGCCCCACTTCCACATATTCTTGGGTTGATCAGGTCTACAAATATCGTGACTTAAACTGATGCATATGTCGATATGTGTGTATACATACACATGTGTGTATATATATATGTGTGTGTGTGTGTGTGTGTGCTATCTATGTACATCATATATACATATTTAAACAAAATAAATATATCAGACACTTCTAGCCTTTGCAAAGATAAATCTATGGGGTCATTGGAAGAGTAGAAGGTGATTGAATTTAATTAAACTCAAAAAAATATTTACTAGGCATCTATTATATGGAGGGTAGACATCATGCCAGGGGTTAAGATTAGAAATTTTATTTTTAAGCAATCCACATTTCCAATGAGTTCTCATTTTATTAGAGGTAATAATACTCGTCTCAGGAGATATCACTCTGAGGGTCAGAGGACCAAGATCCTCTCAGCTTCCCTCAACCAGTGGCACAAAGGAGATGGAAAATGAGAAGAGGAAAATGGGGTGACCCAATAGCCCTCTCCTTCTTGCTTTATTTTCCTTCCTATCTCAATCTTCTGTGCTTTCTCAATCTCCTTCTGGTTCCCCTTTCTTAAAGGATGCAAAGAGATATTTGTCAATTTCTGTGCATATAGTTTCTCCCACCATTTCCCCTTTCTTAAAGGATGCAAACAGACACTTCTCAGCATTCACAATACACCTCCCCACCAAAGCCACGCCTGGGAATTACAAATGAGTCAGTGGTTGAGAAGGCTATCTCTAGGTTTATAATCTTTCTTGTCCCTTAAATTTTGGGTCTCTGAAGAGAGATCACAAGGCAGCCTTGAAAAAATAAAACAACCAGACATTTCAAAGCATATCTAAGATGAACATGTAAGATTTCTAACAAGATCAGATATGAGAAGGACATGTGTGAGAAATGGATTTCCCATATTCTCCCAGTGGGACAAAAGTGAATCAACACTGGCCAATCTTAGAAAACATAACCAACAGAAACTTGACTATTTCCTTATTCTCAGGAATCCTAGCCAGTGGATTCTGAAAGTCCTTTGGACTCCAGGAACGTGCATTCTCTAACAGTCAGTAAGTCTTCTTTAGACATAGTGCTGCCTCGAGACACTGTAAAAGTTACGATTTCCAAAGATGAGGAGCACCAAAAGATAAACTGAGAACTCTTTAAATGATCACAAGGGATCAAGGGTTTGTAGGCAAGCTATAGGATGTAAAGACTGGAGAACTGGGCTGTGCCTTCCCTCAGATTATCATTCTTTGAAAAAGCTGGGAAAAATCTAACCTTTTGAAACATACGTATTCCATAGTGGACAGATATATGTTTTGTATTTTATTATGTATCAAATTAATTTGTGATATGTTAAATATTATACTAGATATATAATAATAGATTATGTATAATATATGATATAATACATGATATTTCAGACATATACAGTATTTATTAGCCCACATTTGGCTAAATATGTTGGCCATCATGGAAAGTAAAGGAAGAATCATAGAATAATGGAACTTCAGGGTTGGAATTGACATGAGAACATACATTGTCAGAACTTAGAAAGAACTGAGAATACAAAATGTCAGAGTTCTGAGTGTCCTTAGAACACTGGAAATAGAATTAAAGATTTAAGAGTCAGTCAGAAAAACACTGCATTGAGTTCTGGAGATAGAAAGAAAGGCCAAAAGAAAAAGCACTTCCCTACAAAGAGCTGACAATCTAATAATGTAAATGACATGAAAACAACCATGTATAAATAACCTATATATCAGACAAATCAGAGAAAATGAATAGAAGGAAAGTACTAAAAAGGGAAATGGGAAGGCTTCCTTTAAAAAGTGAGATTTTTATCTGAGATTAAAAGGAAGTCAAGAAATGGAAATGAGGAAGAAGAGAATACCAAGGAAGGAGGATAGTCCATGAAAGTGCCCACAGTTAAGAAACAGTGTGTTTTGTTTGAGGAATACCAAGGAGGCCCATGTCATTGTGTTACTGGGAATTAGGAAGGAAATGAGATATATGAAGGAGTAAGGTTACTGAGGACATTAAAACACAAACAGGAGATATTATATCTGATCCTGGAGGTAGGAGGGACCCATGGACAAATACTGAGTCACAGGTGGAGGGGTGACATGATAAGACCTTTACTTTAGGAAGACCTGAGTGGCAGCTAAGCAAAGGATGGACTGGAGTGAGAAGAAGGTTGAGGCAGGGAGGCCAACCCAAAAGGTTACACAATAGTGTAAGTATGATGTAATGAGGGCCTGCACCATAAAGGTGACCATGTCAGAGAAGAAAGGGGAGGCTATAAAGAAGGATATTATAAAGGTAGAAGCAATAGGACTTCATAAATGATTGGGTATGGGTGGTGAGAGAAAGTTAAGGATGACACCTAGATTATAAGCCTGAGTAACTGAGAGGAAGGTGGTGCCCTCAACAGAAATGGGAAACTGAAGAAAAGAGGAGGGTTTCAGGGAGGAAGATTGGGTGCTCTGCTATGGACATCTTGGGTTTCAGGTGTCTATTGGACTTCCAGCGTGAGATACCCAAGAAAAGATTGAAGATGCAAAATGGGTGCCAGAAGAGATACCAGGGCTGGATGCATAAGTATGGGAATCATAGGCATAGAGATTAAACTAACAAAATGGAGCTGATGAGATCAATAAATGAAGCAGTACAGAAGAGATGACAGAAGGATGCTAGCTAGACAAAGCCTTAGTAAAAGCCCATGGTTAATGCTCAGGACCTGCATGAAGAACCCACAGTGAAGAGTGAGGAATGGACCTTAAAATATTGAACATAGAATTCAGAGGTGTAGAGGATTTATAATATAAAATATTCAGGGTCATAACTATAAAGGACCTAGAGATCATCTAGTCCAACTTCTTCATTTGACCAAAGAGAATAAATGAGACCCAGAATGAAGAGAGTTGCTCAAGGTCCCCCTACTACTTAGCATCAACACCCGTACTATGACCTGTCTCTCCATTCAGTGCTCTTTCCACTACACAGTCTTCCCTTCCCTATGGCATCAACTTTGTTATTGTTATTGCTCAATCACAGTTTATAACTTGCCTTCACCCACACCAAATCTTAAGATAATCCATGATCTCTAAAAACAAGCAAACTGTGTCCTGCTGGCAGGCCCAGTTGAAGATTACATGGCCAAACCTTTTGTCGCTTCCCCTAGAAAGAGAAAAGAATTATGAAAGGCAACAAAGCCACAGTTACTCACATTGTGTGACATCAGAGACTCACGTGCATAATTTCAATGCTGAAGTACCCTAACCTTATAAAATGTAGTAACTCAGGAGCTAAGATCAGGAGATCAAATTTTCTGAGGTCTCTTTTTGTTCCCTTGGGAGAGAATTTTGCCAAAGAAATAATGATTTGGAGAAAGGTTGGATGCTTGCTTCAATTATTTATTTATTGTTCTGAGTCTTTACCCATATCTAGAGGAACACTGGTAGTTGTCTCTCTGGCAGGTAGTGTTGGCTGACCAGTATTAGATCCTTTCTACTCCTTCCTTTCTAGTGATTTAATTAGTTGCACTGTGTTACAGTTGGCTTGCTTTTCTAGTTGTTCAGTCATTTCAGTCATGTCTGACTCTGACACCATTTGGGGTTTTTCTTTAGTTTGCCATTTCCTTCTCCAGCTCATTTTTACAAATGAAGAACTGAGACAAAGTTAAATAACTTGTCCAGGGTCACACAAATAGTAAGTCTCTGAGACGAGATTTGACCTCCAAAAGATGAGTCTTTCTGACTTCAGACTGAAAGTCTGGCTGCCATTGCTTGCTTTTAACCTAGAGGAAATATAATGTGATACAAGGTCCATGTGCCACATTCCTCTGGTACTTTGTAGAGTTTATATCAGACAAAAAGTTATTAACATTATCATAATAGTTCAGAGTCGTCACTTAGGAAAATCTCTAATGATATTTTGTTCTCAGCCCTAATTTAAATTTTATTTATTCACAGATCGTTCCTGGTTTACATATATTTAAGACAAAATCAAGACTCAGGAAATACTAAAGTAAAAGAAGCAAGTAAAATATATTATAGTACCAGTTATAGGATAGGGAAAGGATGGAGAAATAGTGGGTAAAGACAGACATTATAGAATTTCCTCTAATTTCTGGGAGTCAAAATCTCAGAGCAAGAAATAAGTTGTTCCCACCCTCCCTTGCTGATCTCTAAAAATGCAGAAAATACTACCCCAGAAAAAACCCTGGAACAGCTTCATCAGCAGAAAGACAGGTTACAGTAGTCTTGTATCCCAGGAAGCTTTAGGGATTAACAGGAAAGGTCCCTCTCACTCTGATGGAAGGGGAGTAGTACAGGACAAGAGGCATTCCTGCAATGCAGAGGCAAGCCACACATCACCAAACCAGGGGAAGATCTTCAGACCCAAGGTGGTGGAGCAGACAAGCACCAACACCAGGATCCCCCTCCCCCTGAGTGCCTTGACAAATGCAATGGAATCATTAGATTCCAGATTGAAAACTAACATGTGCACTGGCAGCAGTCGTACAGCAGCCAATCTTCCAAGTCCTTTAGTACAACTCCAGTAGGCACAAATGCATGCAGGCAGGCATCAGCCAGTAGCCAAACATTCCAGTGCTTTGAAGCATTCCTGGTCAACAGCCATCCTCCACGGGCCAGAAGCCCCAGGCCCACCCTGAAAGCTTCAGTGTTGCTGACTCCATCTTAGCACCAGGCAAGCTGCCATACCCCTACAGCCTCCAGCTGAGGCCTCAGCACACAAAGCCAGTGACCAGGCCACTAGCCCCCAGAACAAGAAGCCAGTACCCCTTCTGCTCCAGCAGGAGAGCTCAACTTTAAAAGCCAGGAAATAGGCAAACACCAAAAACAAAAAGCAGAATCAGACAATGATCATGGATTCTTACTATGGGGACAGGGAAGATCAAAACACAAATTCAGAAGAGGACAATGTTGTCAATATACCAACATGTGAAATCTCAAAGAATATGAACTGGTCTCAAGCTCAAAAAGCCTTCTTGGAAGATCTCAAGAAGGATTTTAAAAGTCAAATAAGAGAGGCAGAAGAAAAATTGGGAAAAGAAATGAGATTATGCAAAAGAGTCAATAGTTTGAAAAGGAAGGACAAAAAATGGATTGTAGAAAACAAGTCCTTAAAAAATACAATTGACAAAATGGAGGAAAAAAGTACACTGAACAAAAGTAGAATTGGACAAATGGGAAAAGAGGCACAAAAACTCACTAAAGAGAATTTCTTAAAAAGTTTAATGGGCCAAATTGAAAAGGATGTACAATTTCTAATTGAAGAAGACAATTCATTAAAAATTAGAATTGGGCAAGTGGAAGCTAATGACTCTATGAAACAGCAAGAATCAGTCAAACAAAATCAAAATAATGAAAAACATAGAAGAAAACATAAAATGCCTCATTAGAAAAACAACAAACCTGGAAAATATATCCAGGAGAGATAATTTTACTGGTCTACCTGAAAGCTATGATGAGAAAAAGAGCCTGAACAACATTTTCCACAATCTCAGCAAGGGGAACCTTCCTGAGGTCCTAGAACCAGAGGGCAAAATAATCATCAAAACAATACACCAATCACCTCCTGAAAGAGATGTCAAACTGAAAATATCAAGGACTATTATAGCCAAATTCTAAAATTTCCAGGTCAAAAAGAAAACACTGCAAGCAGCCACAAAGAAATGATTTAAATCTCATGGAACCACAGTGAGGATTATGCAGTACTTTCTACAATAAAAGATCAAAGGACTTGGAATATTATATGCCATAAGGTAAAGGAGCTTGGATTAAAACCAAGGATCAACTACACATCAAAACTGAGGATAATCTTTCCCTGGAGGGGATAGACATTCAGTGAAATAGGGTACTTCCAAACTTTCCTGTGGAAAAGAACAGGGTTCACCAGAAAATTTGATCTTCAAATACAAATTGCAGGAGAGGCATAAAAAAGTAAACAGGAAAGAAAAAAAACGTTATTCAATGAGGGCAAACTGTTTACATCCCTACAAGGGAAGATTATACTTGTAACTCCTGAGAACTGTATCTTTGTTATGACATTTAAAACAGGTATACATAGACAGAGGGTGTGGGTATAAGTTGACTTTGATATGATAATAAAAAATCTAATTAAGTGACTAAAAGGGATTATTTTGGGACAGGAGGAAAACAGGAGGCAGAAGAGGGCAAATTAAATCAAATGAAGAAACACAAAGACCTATTACAGTACAGTGAAAGAAGGGAGGGACATGCATATTCTTTGAACCTTACTCTCATCAGATTGGTGTTGTGCCCTGCCCTCCCCCTTAGTTTCTCCATCTTGCCCCAGCTCACCCCACTGTTTGTACTCTCATCTCCACGGACCTCACTGTTTGTGTTCCCTTCTCCACGGAAATAATCCTGCCTCAGCTTGTCCCATTGTTTGTGTTCCCATCTCCACAGAAATCAAATTGTGTTCTTTCCCTTTAAGTACCCTGACCCTACCCCTGCTTGAGGCTGTTTGATTTGAGTCTTTACT
>JAQQSZ010018070.1:0-10657 GCA_028646595.1 Phalanger gymnotis | reverse complement strand
TGTTACAAATAATTCTTATTGCATCATGATCTGAAAAGTGTGCTTTGACTACTTCTGCCTTTCTGCACTGGATTGTGAGGTTTTTATGCCCTAGTACATGGTCAACTTTTGAGTATGTGCCATGTACTGCTGAGAGGAAAGTATATTCCTTTTTATCCCCATTCAGTTTTCTCCAGAGGTCTATCATATCTACCTTTTCTAAAATTCTGTTCACTTCCTTAACTTCTTTCTTATTTATTTTGAGGTTAGATTTATCAGGTTCAGAAAGGGGAATATTGAGGTCTCCCAATATTATAGTTTTGCTGTCTATTTCTTCCTGTAACTCCCTTAACCTCTCCTCTAAGAATTTGCATGCCATACTACTTGGCGAATAAATGTTAAACAATGATATTGCTTCATTGTTTATGGTGCCTTTTAGCAGGATGTAGTGTCCTTCCTTATCTCTTTTAATTATATCTAACTTTACTTTTGCTTTGTCTGAGATTAGGATTGCTACACCTGCTTTTTTTACTTTAGCTGAGGCACAATATATTTTACTCCAGGCTTTTACCCTTTACCCTGTGTGTATCCTCCTGTTTCAAATGTGTTTCTTGTAAACAGCATATTGTAGGATTATAGTTTTTAATCCATTCTGCTATCTGCTTCTGTTTTATGGGAGAGTTCATCCCATTCACATTAACAGTTATGATTTCTAGCTGTGTCTTTTTCTCCATCCTGTTTCCCCCCTCCTGTTTATGCTTTATTTCTCCCTTTCCCCTTCCGCCCCTCAACAAAGTTTTGCTTTTGACTGCTGCCTTCCTCAATTTACCCTCCCTCTTTATTCCCCTCCCTTGTCTTACCATTTACCACTTGCTACTTCCCCCCTCCCTTATTTTAGTAGAGGAAAAGAAGGGAGGGAGAAGAGCAGTATTTGATCATGTTCACTTTTAAACCAATTTTATGAAATCTAATTTTCTAATGAATAGAGAACCAATCTGCTTGTGTCCAGTGTTACAGTTTTTTGCCATAAGGATGTCATTGTTATTTTCTCCTAAGGTTCTTCCTGCTTCTTGTTCTTATTTATCCATCTTCTACTCAGCTAGCTGCCAAAATTATTTCTATAAAGTAATGGATCTCATCACATCACTCTTCTGCTCAATAAACTCCAGTGGAATCCTATTATTTAAATGAAATTTTTTTTTAATATCCTCTGTTAGCCATTTAATTCTCTTCTTAAACTTGTGCCTTCCTGGTTTTCCAGTATTATTAAACCTTACTCCCTTACTTCCTTCTTTGTTGTAACAACAATGCTGCTTGCAGCTGCTGTGGAGATGTAAGATCAACAACACCAGCACACAGAAGGGCTGCTAGCATGGGTTCTTTGATCTGCTTTTCTGAAGGAAAGCAACTTAAAGGTGTTTACAATATCAGTTTAATTAAACATACAAAAATCATTCACTTAGTTAAGGGGAAAAAGTCAACACCCTGAACTTCAGAGAAAACACAAATTACAAGCAGAAATTATATAAACAGAGCAAATAACACAAATCAGTAGACAGAGCTTCTTACTGTCTGTCCATAAAATACAGACATAGTTACCAGAGAGAAAAGTACCAACATCTGGGTTTTCAAAGCCAGGGGACTCCTTAATGGCTACCCAGAGTCTTGTCTGCCCAGTTCAAATGAACACTCTTCCAATGAGTCAACCCCAAAGCAAAATGCTAACCTCAGAATATATACACACTTCTCCAGGGTGAACCCATGTCACAATCATGTGACTCAGACTCATGTGATGTAGGCTTTCTTGTGACTTGAGCAGGTCATCAAAGACTCTTGATTCAATCAAAGACTATTGTTTCAAAAAAAAAATCAAGCCTCAATCCAAAGTACTTGATTACTTTAGTGCTGAGAAGCACTCCAAAAGAAAGAAAAAACAGCAAAAAGTCCCACTTTGCTCTCCATTACATATGTACTCTACGATATGGTGTCACTGACCTTTTAACTAGTTCTCCCAGACTACACTCTGCCCTGCTCATTCTTCTTATTTGACCATTCCCCTTACTTGGAATAGTCTTTTCTTCATCATAGTTACTTCTTTTTGTGATTATTTTCATATTATTATCTATATACATTGTTTGTACATAATGTCTCTCTAATTAGAATGTGAGCATCTTGAGAGCAAGGAATGTTGAGATTTTTGTTTTCTTTTATTTCTCTTTTACATTTATCTATACCACAACACATGGAACGTGTCTGGCCCATGGTATGACTCTAAAAATTGTTTACTAACTGACTATTCATCCTCATCTAGATATGCTGAATTCTCTTTCCTTTGTCATGTCTCACCTCCAATCTTACTTTCTTCAGGAACCTTTATCCCCTCTAACTTCACTCCCTGAACACAAAACCTTCACTTTGAGATCATGTTCCATTTGTATGTCATTATTTTTATGTTGTCTCACTCATTAGAATGTGAGTTTCTTGCAGGTAGGAAGCCTGTTTTGCCTCTTTGTATGTAAGTACTTAGTGGTTTCCTGGAACTCAGTAATTTTTTACTTAATGTTTTTTGACTACCTATTCTAAAGTGTACCCAGAATGACATGCTTCCTTGCTTTTTCCTGCTTCTCTCTCTTACATGTGGTTCTAAGCAGTGCATTTTTTTTAAATTAAGAATTATGTATTCTAAGTTGAGTAACAATTAGATTTAAGAATTTTAATATGATTTTCAGATAATTTTTCCAATATTTTGAAAAGATCTGGATTTTAGTAAGTGTTGGCCCATGTTCTACTTCATGCAGATAGCAGTTTTTGTCTCAATATGTATGCTTCAGGAATTGTTATGATGGATAATTATTCACTTACTTGTGGTCCAGTCTTCTAGGGATGAGCCTCCCAAAACTTAGCCAATCTGGTCCTTAGATAACCTATGGACAATTGGTTTTTCTCTTATAGTTGAGGTCTTTAAAGTTTGGGCACAGTTTGGATCTTCTGAGAATTTAAGGTGACCTCTAGGCTGCAAACATTCATCTGACTAGTTTTTTTTTTTCACTCAGGTAAGTTTTTTTTTTTGAAATCCTAAGAGAAGTAATGGAGGAGACACAGCCTGATTACTTTGAAAGCTATAACTTTAAATCCTAAATTCAGTCTTGTTGCTAAATAACTTTAACATAATAATGGTACTGGAATCAAGTTTATATTCCTAGGCCTCTGGTACTTCTAAAGACTGTAGGGCTTTATCCACCAAAACATTCTACTCAGTCTTTTGTGTAGTGGAACAAGAAAATGTAGATTTTTTTGTGTTTCTTTTTGTCTCTAGCCTCATTACCTTTTATTTCTCCGCACTGGAATGCATTAAACATTTCTGTTCAAAGCTTCACCTACCACCATCATTCCAAGCTTTATTGTGTCCCGAAATCTGTAGTGACTGCACATTACCTCACATTATTGAATATTTCTTCTCCACTGTCCTCTCAGACTTCCTCAAATCAGTTTTCATCATTATAAATAGCTTCTAGCTAGTTTCCTTCCTGGTGAGAGAGAGCAAGTATGATGCAAATAACCTTCTTGTTCTCAGTAATTTTGCTTTTTTAAGATTTTTCAAGACTCCCAGGGGTATTTATAGCATCTTTGTAGTGATATTTCCAAAATAGCTGTTCTATGAAAGTTTTTAATTAGCCATCATGGTATGAAAAAAGAGGATGAAAGAAGCAATTTGTTGTTTGGGTCAGGGAATTGTATGGGAATGTTTTACATACTAGTATATTCTTAAATCAGAAGTTTCCAGGAAACAATAAAATATTTGAGATTTTAGGAATCCAATTGACTTATGAAGTTGAATCTTGTGTTTTAGGTGTTGGTTGCAGGTAGGAGGTCAAGCAAGAGGTAAAGTTTGGGAAGTAAGTCAATAAGCTTTTATTGAATAACTACTATGTGCGGGGGCACAGTGCTAATCACTGGAGATACAAAGAAAGGCAAAAGACAGTCCCTGCCCTGAAGGAGCTCACAATCAATTGGAAGAGGCACTATGCTAACAACTTTATGTAAATAAGATATATACGGGATAATCTGGATATAATCAACAGAGAAAGGGCAATAGAATTTAGAAGGACTGGCAATGGCTTCCTATAGAAGGTGGGATTTTTAGTTTGGACTTGAATGGATCCAGGATATGGAGGAGGAAGAGATGAGAATGAAGAGCATTCCAAGCAGGAGAAACAGCCTAATAGCTTTTAGGAATTTCCATTTCTAAATGGAAATAGATTAAGAAGATCCACGTGTATAATGTCACACAGAATACCCTCTTTTGTAGTGGCTTACAATCCTTGGGATTGATATGATTCCACACAGAGGTTGTAGATAAGGGATAACATATGCCTAAGTTTCTAAGATGGGTAGAACGGTAGGGGAAAAAAAGGGGTGACACAACCACTAAAGATTCTGGGGTACATGGGAGAATTGTGACTAGAGAGTGAGGACCTCCTGATAAGTGATGAACTTACCCTTGGTGAAGAATTCAGTTAGCCATGGAGATAGGAATTTTATTCCCCCTCCAGTCTTTTTCCATTTAAAGGTACATCTTTAAATGTAGTCTTCTTTTCTGTAAGATTATTTGCTGTTTTAATTAAAATCAAAGTAGTTCTCATTAATGAACTGCTTCCTAATTGCTCTTCTTTGAGTTTCCTTATTTCCAAAGAGTTAGGGCTACTACAAAGAGGTTAACCAGGTTTAAGTCCTTGTTGAAAGAGCGAGTAGATTTCTTCTGGTGGGAGACTGTGCAAAGGAGAGAAATAATTTTGTTGGTTTGGACTTAGTTTCTAAAGTAAACTCCCAAAGGCAAAACTGAACTAAATCAAGAATTTATTTGTCTTTTCCCTTACCTAAAACAAGTTTAAGCATGATTTTATGTCTGGGATGAGGCTGTGCTCTCACAATTTCTCATTCAAACATTTACATTGAACAACCGCAGATTTAAAACATAGCATCCCTCCATGGTTAGTTTTGAGGGTGTTGATTAAGGAGGATTAGGAAGCAGAAGGGGCAGAACAAAAGTATTCCGAGACTTGGCTATCACCTCCCCACTCCCATCCCATCCCCCCAATCTTGCAAAGTACAGAGCCAAAGAAGGCTGTAATACTTTGCTTTCTACCTCTAAACCTGTAAGGCAAAGACTATGTTGCTGCTCCTGCTACTACCATTACTACTATCATCGTAAGTATTACTATTTTAATTTCTATACTATTATTATGCTCCTGTCATTCTTATCATGTTGTGTTTAGTGGAAACTGGATATAAATGATGCTGGGACAAGTTGACATCTGACTATTATTTTTTAAGTTTAATAATTGGCAAAACTATTACACAGGAGATAGGATGACTTTTTATTGTTTGTTTTATGATTGAATAAACATATTAGAGTGTTCAATTATTAAAAACAAAAACAGTCATCCTGTCCACCGAGTCAATGATTTGTCCAATGTTAAACATAAAACAATATTAGAGAACAAGTTGTATTAGCATCAATTCCATCCAGATTTCATTGAAAATTAAAAAAAAAAGTAATTATGAAGGCCTTTGTGATTCCCCTATACATATTTATAAGCATATGTGTATATGCACATATCCATATTTATATTTGCATATACATGTTCTTGTGATAAACATACATATATGTGCATTTATGAATATTGTGCATATATCTATCTATATATACATAAAAACTCATAGTTTGTTTTTGGGGGGAGGGGGAATTAACAGCAGGGGAAAACACAAAATGAATTATACAAGGGGTGGAATTTAAATGTGTCTTTGAAGGAAACTAGAGAGTCTAAGAAGCAGAGATTAGAAGGGACAGCCTTCTTGGTATGGCAGAAAGAGTTCTGTGGTACAGTGGAAAATGCATTTGATTTGGTCTCAAATGAATTAGGTTCAAATCCTGGCTTTTCCATTTCTTACTTAGTTGACCTTAGGAAAATGATTTATCTCCCTAGGACTCAGTTTGTTTATTTTTAATATCAGGTTGTTGAATAGATAAACTATGAGATCCATTCTATGTCTAAATCTCTGATATTGGGATCCATATCAAGTGATCTTCAAAGCCATATACTGAAACATTTCATTGTTCAGTAGTTACAATAAATAACAATGATTAATAGGATCCAATACAATTTTGCTAGAACAAGTCACAAAACAATTGATAGGATGAATCAAGAGTTTCATTAAGGCATTAAGCAGCATCGAGATATTCACAAAGATTTAGATATCAATGCTATAAGTTAACCTAGAGCACACATTTATCTAGGGCTCCAAGGTTTGCAATATTATTTAAAACAATCATCATTCACACTTCTGGAAGCCAAGATGGTGGAGTAAGCCATAAATGTCTGTAACTATCCCATATTCAGCTCTAAACAACCATTAAATAGTACCACAAAACAAATTCTGGAACAGAAGAACCAGGGAAAAGATAAGGCGAAAAAATAGTTTTGGCAAAAGAAACTTGGAAGGTCTGCAAGAAGGTCTGTCTCACCAAAGTAAAAGGAGAGCACATTCCAGGACAGGAAGCATCCCAGCAAGCCAGTAGCAAACAACACCTCAGCAAACAAGTGGAAGACCCTGAGCCCCAGTGTGGTGGAGCAGGCAAACAACAACACCAGAACTCCTAATATGCCTTAACATAGCCAGAGAAACCATCAGACTCCATCTCCACATCCTTCAGCATAGCATCAGGCAAACAGTCATCCTCCAATAGCCAGAAATGCATGGGCTTTAGTATAGCCCTGGGGAAATGAAGAAACACCCAACCAAGTCTCAGCACATGCCAGACACTACCACTAGGACCACAACTCAGCATCAGTTAAGCTGCCAAACGATTATGGCCTCCAGCAGCACCAGCCACCCCCCTACTCTTCACCTTCAGTAAAGCATCAGACATGGGGGTTCTTCACAGGTCTCAGGGCAAAATCATTGCAGTACCAGGTAACCAGGGCCTGCAGCCCACTGCCACAAGAAGCTTGAGACAGCAGCCTTTCAACCCTGGGAGCAGAGTTTAAATTTAAAAGAAAGGAAAAAGGTTCTGGGCAGGGGATGAACAAAAATACAACAACACCAAAAGAATCTAACCATAGAAAGTTATTATAGTGACAGGGAAGACCAAGACACAAACTCTGAAGAGGACAACAACATCAAAACACCCATACGCAAAACCCAAAGGAAAAATTGAAAGTGGTCTCTAGTACAGAAAGAACTCATGAAAGAGCTCAAAAAAGACCTTAAAAATAAAATGAGAGAGGCTGAAGAAAAAAATGGGAAAATAAATGAGTGATGCAAAAGAATTGTGAGAAAAGAGCCAACAGCTTGGAAAACTGCTCAAAAAGGAGATTCAACCAAATGGAAAAGCAGATACAAAAATCCACGGAAGAAAACAACTATTTAAAGAGTACAATTGACCTAATCGAAAAGAAAGTAAAAAAAAGCTAATTGAGGGAAAGGACATCTTAAAAGTTAGAATTGGACAAGTGGAAGCTAATGGCTCTATGACATCAAGAGTCAATCAAACAAATCCAAAAGATTGAAAAAATGGAAGAAAATTAAATTACTTCACTGGAAAAAACTTGGAAAACAGACCCAAGAGAGACAATATCACAATCAATGGATTACCTGGAAGCCATAATCAAAGGAAAGACCTGAACAGCTTCTTTCAGGAAAGGAAAATTGCCATGATATACTGGAACAAGAGGGCAAAATAGGCATCGAAAGAATCCATTGATCACCTCAGGAAAGAGATCCTAAAATAAAACCTCCAAGGAACATTATAGTCAAATTTCAGAACTATCAGGTCAAGGAAAAAAAAAGTACTAAATGGTCAGGAAGAAATAATTCAAATATTAGGACTTAGCAGTTGCAATATTAAAGGATTATAGGTGATGGAACAAGATATTCTGGAAGGTAAATTACTTAGGTCTACAATGAAGAATCACTTACTCTGCAAAATTAAGCATAATACATCAAGGGAAAAAATACTTATCCAATGAAATAGAAGTATTTCAAGCTTTCATAAGGAGAAGACCAGAACTATACCAAAAATCTTCCCTCCAATATCAAAGCCCAAGAGAAGGATAAACAGGTAAAATGGGACAAGAAAACATAAGCAATTCAATAGAGCTAAACAGTTTACATCTCTACTCAGGAAGATAATATTTGTAATTCTTAAAAAATGTATCAGTGCAATAGAGCTAGAAGGAATATATAAAGACATAGGGTACAGGTGTAAGGTGAATTTGCAGGAATGACAAAAATAAGGAATGAGAAAGAGGAACACAACTGCTGAAGAAGGAAAGAAGAGGTAGAATGGGGTAAATTATTTCACATGAAGAGGAGCAAAAAAATATATAGAGGAGGAGAATATGGGAGGAGGGGTGATGATGACCATCACTTGAAACTTACTCTCATTAGTATTGGTTCAAAGTAGCAATTATATAAACAATCATTTGAATGCAGAAATTTATATTACCATGCAAGAAGTAGGAAGACAGGAGACCACGAAAAGGGTAGGGGTGGGAGGGTGACAAAAAAGAATGCATATCAGGGAAGTCAGTAGATAGAAGCAAAATACTGCTGAGGAAGAAAAGAGTGAAAGTAGGGAGAGGACAAACAGGAGGAAGACTAGAATGGAAGAAAATACACAAGTACTAATCATAAGAGTGAATATGAATGACTTGAACTCTCCCATACAGAAGAAGCAGATACCAGAGTGGATCAAAAAACAGAATCCTTGCAATATGTTGTTTAGGATAAAAATACCTGAAGCAGAGACACCCACTCACTCTACATACACAGTAAAGGTAATGGGCTGGAGCAGAATCTATTATGCTTCAGCTAAAGAAGAAGAAAAAAAAATCAGGTCTAACAATCCTAATCTCAGGGAAAGTAAAAGCAAAAATAAACCTTATTAAAAGAGATAAGGGGGTGGGGGGAGCAAAGATGGTGGCTGAAAAGCAGGGACTTGCTTAAACTCTCCTCCAAATCCCTCCAAACATTTGTAAAATGTCTCTGAACAAATTCTAGAGCTGCAGAAACCACAAAATAGCAGATGGAAGCAGGTCTCCAGCCCAGGATGGCCCAGATGGTCACTGGGAAGGGTCTAACACATGGCGCTGGGAGCAGAATGCAACCCACTGTGGGCTGTGCCAGGACAGACCAGACTGGGAGTCAGGCCTGAGCAGGCCCTAGGTCCACGAATCCATGAATACCAGACTTTAAACCCACAAATGGCAAAGACCAGGGAGTAGGTTGGTGGGTAAACTGCTAGCTCGGGTGAGAGAAAGGTCCAGCCACCAGCGCTGAGGGTGGCAGAGGTGGTATGGTGGGGGAGCTCCAGGGTCAGCTGCTTCCAGAGACATTGGCTCACATGGTTGGAGGAATCAAGCCGCAGACAAGAGGAAGAGCTCAGGGCATGTTTGCTCAGCTTGGATCTTGGTCGCAATCCTGTTTGGCAGTTCTTGAGGGAGGAGTGCTGCTGTGGCAGAGCTTGCAGTTACAATAGAGTAGAAGTAGCTCTGAAAACAGCAGAGCAGCTCCTAAAGCCTGGGGCAAAGCACTCTCAGCTCTACAAGCAGTAACAAACTGACAAAAAGCTCAAGGGTCAAGTAGTTGGCTGGGAACATGGCCAGGCAGCAAATAAGGAAGCAGACTCAGATTCAGACTCTAGAATCTTTGGTGATAAAAAATATCAAAACATACAACAAGAAGAAGTAAATAAAGTCAAACAGCCTACATCAAAAGTCTCCAAGAAAAATATGAGTTGGTCTGAGGCCAAAAAGGATTTGGAAAAGCAAGTAAGAAAAGTACAGGAAAAATTGGGAAGAGAAATGACAGTGATGCAAGAAAACCATGAAAAACAAGTCAAAGAATTGCTAAAAGAGACACAGAAATAGTGAAGAAAATAACACCTTAAAAAATAGACTAATTCAAATGGCAAAAGAGCTCCAAAAAGCCAATGAGGAGAAGAATACCTTGAAAGGCAGAATTAGTCAAATGGAAAAGGAGGTCCAAAAGGCCACTGAAGAAAATCCTATCTTAAAAATTAGATTGGAGCAAGTGGAAACTAGTGACTTTATGAGAAATCAAGGAATAATAAAACAGAACCAAAAGAATGAAAAAAGGAAGACAATGTGAAATACCTCATTTGAAAAACCACTGACCTAGAGAACAGATTCAGGAGAGAAAATTTAAAAATTTTTGGACTATCCGAAAGCCATGATCAAAAAAAGCCTAAACATCATCTTTCAAGATATTATCAAGGAGAACTGCCCTGACATTCTAGAGCCAGAGAGCAAAATACAAATTGAAAGAATGTACCAATCATCTCTTGAAAAAGATCCCAAAAAGAAAACTCCTAGGAATATTGTCACCAAATTCCAGAGTTCCCAGGTCAAGGAGAAAATACTGCAAGCAGCCAGAAAGAAACGATTTGAGCACTGTGGAAACACAATCAGGATAACACAGCATCTAGCAGCTTCTACATTAAGGGATCAAAGGGCTTGGGATACGATATTCTGAAGGTTAAAGGAGCTAGGATTAAAACCAAGAATCACCTACCCAGCAAAACTGAGTATAATGCGCCAAGGCAACATATGGATTTTCATTAAAATAGAGGACTTTCAAGCTTTCTCAGTGAAAA
>JAQQSZ010018069.1:0-10657 GCA_028646595.1 Phalanger gymnotis | reverse complement strand
ACAGGAAAGAAGGAGGAAGGAGATAAAAAAGGGGAGATGATAGAAGGGAGGGCAGATAGTGGGAAGAAGGTAATCAAAAACAAACACTTTGAAAAGGGACATCGTCAAGGGAAAAAATTGGTAAAGGGAAATAGGATAGGAAGGAGCAAAATATTGTTAGTCTTTCACAATATGAGTATTGTGGGAGGGTTTTGCATCATGATACACATGTGGCCTTTGTTGAATTGCTTGCCTTCTTAGGGAAGGTGGATAGGGAGGGAAGAGGGGGGAGAATTTGAAACTCAAAGTTTTAAAAGAAGATGTTCAAAAAAAAAGTTTTTGCGGGCAACTAGGAAGTAAGATATACAGGCAATGGGGCATAAACATCTATCTTGCCCTACAAGAAAGTAAGGGAAAAGAGGATGGGGGGGAGTTGGGTGACAGAAGGGAGGGCTGACTGGGGAATGGGGCAATCAGAATATATGCCATCTTGGACTGGGGGAGAGGGTAGAAATGAGGAGAAAATTTGTAATTCAAACTCTTGTGGAAATTAATAATGAAAAAAATAAGTTTAAAAAAAAATAAAGATGTGTGGGACACCCTTTATAATGAGCTAAATAGTAGGGATGCTATTGATTCTTTCATAAAGGCAAATGACTGTGATTAATTCTCCTCTTCAGGGGAGGTTTATCTATTTTGCACAAGAAAGAGAAATTTATATCAAAATTGATACGAATTTTATTTTTTTGAACGAAGATAAGAAATATCTAAAACCTCCCAACCTAGTAATCAGATTGAAAATAGCAATTAGGAGGAACCATATATTTGTCTATCTGTCTATCTATCTGTCTATCTGTGTATGTCTTTTTATCTATCTATCTATCTATCTATCTGTGTTTAAATATGTATGTATGTATACACACATACACACACACGCGTGCACACATTAGGTCATTTTGTTCCTTTTTCCTTGGAAGATTTATATTATCATTTTCCCTACATGAGACTCACAGCAATGTAAAATAAACCTTTTTCAAGTACTCCCTGTTTTAATGACTATCCTTTTGATGAGCACATAGGCCTTTAGAAGACTGCCTGTCACAAGAACTCCTTGTAGCTTTGGAGGTAATTTTTATTCATACATACCAACCACAAATATTATCCATTGCTCTGAAGGACAGACTGGGTCATGGATATGTAAGGGATTTCAAATTAGGTTTTGCTCACAATCCTAATATTCCCTGACATATTCCCAAGAATGTGTCAGGTATAATTGTATTTCTTTATAAGGTAACCTTCAAGCCCAGAATAGGTTGCAACCTTCAATGTTCCTAATTACAGAATCACCACATTTTAGAGCTAGAAGAGACCTTGGAAACTATCCAGTTCCATCCCTTCAATTGGCAGATGGAGTCCGTCTATGGTCACCCACCTAGTTATTGGTAGAATCTGGGCTAAAACGCAAGTCTCCTGACTCTCAACCCAGTGCTGGGGTCCAACGTTATATAGTGTCCTTTTTACCACAAAGGCCTGAAATAATAGAGTTGGGAGGGTACCTATGTACTCATGGAGTCCAACCATGTTATTTTATAGATGAGAAAACTGAAGACTGAAGAAAGGTAGGGACTTGCAGTGGCCACACAACTTGTTAATGCCTAGCACATACTAAAAGCTTAATAAAGGATTGCTGACTGACTGCTTGATGACAGAGCTGAGGGCCCAGGTTTCCTGATTCTGGTCCTGCCTCCCGAGAGTCAAGCACTCAAGGTTGAAAATATAATTCAAGGAGTAAGCCATGTGTTTACTTCAGAAGAGTTTCATTTTATTTTCTTTCAACTCTTAATTTGATCTTCTGACCTGTAGCTAGCCTTAAGGCCCTCTCCCCACTAGCTTTGTAAAAGTTGATTTTCTAATCACAGGATATCACTCACACCCTGGTTGAGCTGTCAACTTCTATCACTGTTCCAGTAAAGCGGGCCAGTCAGAATTGTGTTACACTATGTGGTTTCTAGTTGTTAAGATATAATCAGTTTTTACTGACAGCCTTCATTCTATGAGGTGCTTATTCTAGCAACTCTGGCCCAGACAAATATAGCTGGGGCATAGCCCAATATTTACTCTGTAGCGGGTTTGAAAACACTTTTATTGTGATATTCTTGTTTTTAATCTAGAATTCCCTTTGATAAAATCACTGAACTACTTCATTTCATTCTGTGACATCTCTACTTGAACCTACTACTTTGGCCTTAGCTATCATAACTTCTTCAGCTTTTGGTGTCAGGGCTCTCCTCTCTTAATAGGACCACTGTTGAAATTTTTCTTCTGTCACAACTCTCTTTTTCTCCTTCCAGTTTGAACCCACACTTTCCTGCATTTGGGACTTACCACTGTCATGTAGATGTCTAGAGCTTTGGGCAATTTTCCCCAGTGGTGGGCGATTGCACTCAGTTGTAGTAGACCAGATATATATGTGTCTCAAAGGTCAAACTATCAAGGTTCATTATCACTTTCAGATGGCCTCAGATATACTGTGTGTTCTGGCATCAGAAAACCACAGGGCTTAACTTTAGACATAGGAGATACCCAGAGAAACATAGGAAAATTACTCCAGTCACTGGCTGACCTAGACCTAGTAGGTACAGCAGCTAAGTATCACACTGTCCAAGCAAGCACAGTGCCTGGCTCATGATCAGTGTCCAACAAATGTTTGTGGATTGATTGATTGGAGAGCAATGAGAGGGAAAATCTGGGTCATCGTAGCTGAGTATCTGCCATCTTATCAGAGCCTTCTTTGCTTCTTACTTCCTCAGTCTCCCACGCATTTTACTGTGAATCTTATAAAGGCTGGTCTGGTCTGACAAGCATGTAACAGCACTGAAGGCAGCTTAAGAATAGTTGAAATATTCCCTTTATTCTCTATTTGTGTGTATGTGTGTGTGTGTGTGTGTGTGTGTGTGTGTGTGTGTGTGTGTGTGAGAGAGAGAGAGAGAGAGAGAGAGAGAGAGAGAGAGAGAGAGAGAGAGAGAGAGAGAGGTAGTTTTGGTAAAGTATATAGATCCTTTCTTAGAATAATGTTTATAAATGCATAAAATAAAATACATAGAATAACATAGGAATCCAATTCTATTAAACAATTATGAAGATATAAAGTTATTAGATCTCAGGTTAAGAATTTATATACTATCCCTCATATGGGTAGAAACTCTGTAATTTGTCTGTACTATGCACTCCTTGCTTTGTTCCTCTGCCTCTGGATTTCTTGCCATTTATACTCTCACTCATACACTTAGAGGAATTATGGTAGCTGGAGCAGCCTCAGTATTTTTTGAGGGGCTGGAATGGGGAGTATATATGGATATGAAAGTCCTTCAAGACCCTGACTCCCCAGTTTCCCACAATATAGCAGGGCATGGAGGTAGTAGGCAATGATGGAAGATAGGCCATAGGAAAGAGGTAGCCCAGCAGCAGAACCCTTAGGGATGGCAGCCTGAGGGTGCTCAAGCCACTGGCTTAATGTAAGACCATAAGACATTCGTTCACAGCTTCATATTGGCTGCCCTTGGTGCCCTGGGTGTACAGCTATGGTCACCACAGTATAGTTAAGGTTTTTGAACCGTATCTGTTGTTGTTATTGTTGTGTCATTTTTTAGTCTTCATGAACCCATTTGGGGTTCTCTTGGCAAAGATACGAGAGTGCTTTGCCATTTCCGTCTCTAGTTCATTTTACAGATGAAGAAACTGAGGCAAACAGGGTTAAATGACTTGCCCAGGGTCACATAGCTAGTGCATGAAGCTAAATTTGAACTTGGGAAGATGATTCTTCCTGACTCTAGGCCCAGATCTGTGTTCACTACACCACCATATCTTAAAATTCTCAAATAATATATTTCTACTTTATAACTTTTAGTTTCTCTTGCTCCCTTCCTTAACAGTAGGATTAGGGAAAACTTCAGAACCCTCTCAATTCTCACCAATGGCTGCTAATAATCTGAAGAGTCCCAACCAATTTCCCATTTAATTTCTGACATTCTTAGAGCACCATAGTCCCCAGTCTATGCTAACCTGGAAGCATAATGACATTGGGTACCTCTCTGGTAAATCTCAAGAAAGACACAGAAACACACAACAGATTGGTGACAGATGATATTCCCAAGACACCGTAGGTAGAAAATTCTGTGGGTCAAAGGGACCTGCTCAAGCTTCCTGCCTGATAGCAGAGAATTTAGTCTGGAATTGTTTTTTAATTTTTTTAATGGATCAACGTTAATTCCTATCAATAAGAACAGTAGCTAAGGAGATGCCTTTGCTGTGCCTGCCAAGTAATCACTGCTGTGTGCCTGCCTGCCAGTGCTCTCCACATTTGAGAGGTTACTCTTCTTTCATGAGACTGAGTGATGGGTATGATTTTAATGAAATATATGTTGACTTGTTCACTTCCTAGAGTGGGAAGAGGTCTGAATTCCAGTCATGAACAGCTGACAATTATCCAATTTAAAATGTTGCCTAGTCTTTTTCCATTAAAACCCTGACATTTGATGGGTTGTCATAGTTAATTCTTAAGCACTGTCTTTCACATCCACACTTTCCTTTATATTCTTAGTGCTAATGCCTTGGTTAACATCCTTATCTCATACCTAGACTATTACAATTCCTTACTAGTTTTTTTTATCTCTAAGTCCTATCATTTATAATCTGGGCCTCCACCAGATTGATCTACCCAAAGCACTGTCACGTTCATATTATTGCCCAGCACAAACATCTTCAGTGTCTCAGCAATTTCCTACAGAATAAGCACACAGCTTGGCATTCAAAGCATTAGGTAATCTGATCCCCATTTACTGTTGCAACTTTATCTTCCACTATTCTACTGTATTAGGGCAGCTAAGTGATGCAGTGGATGGAGTGCTAGTCCTGGAATTAGGAAGCCTGATGAATCTTTTTGAATTCAAATCTGTCCTCAGACACTTACCAGCTGAGTGACCCTGCACAAGTCATTTACATCTTTTTATCTTGGTTTCCTCATCTGCAAAGTGAGGTGGAGAAGGAAATGGCAAACTACTCCTGTACCTCTGCCAAGAAAATCATGAATGGGTTTATGAAGAGTCGATCACAACTAAAGATGACTGAACAACAACATTCTACTGTATTAACTGTACAATTATAAGAGATATATAGTAAGGCAACAACTTCTGTGAAAAAAAGAGAAGAAAAAAGGATCTGGGGATCCTAGTGGGTTACAAGGTCAAAATGACTCAACTCTGTGATTGCAACCCCAAAGTTGAATTTTATATGGACTGCATTTGTAAAGACATGTCTAGGGAAATAGAGACAAAGACAGAAAGACAGAGACATAGACAGGGAGGGAGAGAGGGGAGAGAGAGAGACAGAGAGAGAGACAGAGAGAGACAGAGAGAGAGAGAGACAGAGAGAGACAGAGACAGAGAGAGAGAGAGAGAGAGAGAGAGAGAGAGAGAGACAGAGAGAGATGTGGGGGGATGACAATCCTTTGTGTTCTTCCCTGTGTGCTCAGGCCTAGGTGCCACACTTTAGGAAGGACATTGATAAGCTGGAATATGTACTGATCAAAACCAAAAATAGGCAAGCATAGCTCATGCCATACAAAGATAGCTGGAAGGAACAATGGATATTTTGCCTGGATTTAAAAAACAAACAAAAGTACAAAACAACTTATTAAGCATATGATAGCTATTTTCAAGTATTTGAAGGTTTCTCACAGGGGAGAGGAACTATGCTTGTTTTTCTAAGCCTCAGAAGACAGAGCAAGGAACAGTAAGTTAAATTGAAAAGAGTCTTGATGTAGAAAAGAAAAAGAAAAAGAAAAAAAACCTTCCTAAAAATTAGAGTTGGCCAAAAGTGGAATGAACTGCCATCGAGAGTAGCAATTTCCTCTTTCGTGGGTACTTCAAGGAGAAATTGGGATAGACTGGATAAGGTACTCTCACTCCCACTGAGTAATTTTTCCATGACAAACCATTTTTTCTACCATCTACACACACACACACACACACACACACACACACAAACAGAAATAGGGCACAAGCCTGATGAACAAGGCAAGAGATTAGCAGATGAGAACCTGAATTACCTAGGTCTGAGCAGAATGAGCAGCAAGCCTGATTCATATAGAGTCAGTGAGCAAATGGCTTAATACTTTTTACATCATCTCTGTCTAAGGACCATACTCACTTCAGAATTTATGAAGGGGTTGACTCTGTAAGTTGAGGTTAATTTTAATCTTTCATAGGGAAAAACAAGTGGATTTCGCTTTGAGGAGCAGAAGGTCAATTTATCTTAATTTAGAAGTTCTTTTGAACATCAGTACTTCAAAACATAGGATGAGATAGGAGAAAAAGCACTGGGCCTCAAGTGAGGAAGATCTGAGTTCAAATTTCAAAGCCTCTGCCATGGATCAAGCATTTGACCTTTCTGGAATCTTAGGCAATGCTCTAAAACTTACCTACTATCTAACAGATGGTGAAGGGATAGGAAGGTCAAAGAGAACAGGCAGAGTAGAGAAATTTGATCCTATTTAGGATCCATTCTCCTGATCTTAAAATACCCCTGGAACGGAAAAGTTAAACTTTCCTGGATTTTAACTCAAAAAAACCCAAAAACTCTAGGCCTGATTAGGGGCAATGTAAGCTCCCCTTCAGAGGATCCTAGATGAATAGGTCTGGGATAGTGGACCCCTGGAGATCACTTGGTTTATTATTCTGCGGTCTGGTAAGACCACTCCCAAGTCATCTATGGTTTTTAAATCTGAGGAGAGAAAGTGTAGAGCTAATTCAGTTAATTTTAATAATCCTTGGGGATAGTTATAAATTCATAAGAACTAGCTCACACACAATACCCATCCAGGCTATCTTGGGCTGTTTCTGGCAGTAACAACTCTGTGGGAAGCTGGAAAAGCTCATTTTCAGTTTTGAGGAGGTCAGTTTTCTGGGACAAATCAATCATCTCCCCAAGGGGCCTTTAAATGGACCCACACATATTCCTGGACTTCACACTATCTACTATCCAAATAATTTTTTTCCTTATATTCCTCAGAGATGACATTGAAGGTTGCAGCTCAATGCCTTTGTGCATAATGTCCCTTGTGCCTATAATTCACTCCCTCTTCTCCTCATTCCCTTTGAAACCCTTTCTCCCTTCAGAGTTCAAATCAAGAGGCCCCTTCTCTGTGAGGGCTTTCCTGGTCCCCATAGCCATAAGGTATTTCGACCCTTCAAAATTATCATGTAATCATTTACTTTGTCTATGTTTTACGAATACTTATGCATGTACATGTTGTACCCTATAGAATCTATCCACCTTGAGGCCAGGGACAGTTTCACTTTTGTTCCCATGTACTTGGTGCATGATACCACGGCTGGCACATAATAGATTCTTAATAAATACTTAGTGATTGGTTCTTGTTACAAGGTAGGTGCTTATTAAATGCTTGCTGATTCATTGATTGAGAGAACGACTTCCAGTGATCAAGGTGATATTCGAAACTACGTTACTTGAAATTGTTATAGTGTGTACGGATAACCCAGTGCATTTATGGGTGATTGTCATTTCAAATAATTCTCATTGGATAATATATCACATCATATTATTATGATGATTATATCATGATCTTAATTATATCATAAGGTAGGACAAATTATCATTTCAGATTATTATTATTGAAGCATTTTCAGATATTTCCTAAACTGAGCCAGCACAAGATCTCCCCATCCCCCTTTTCCTCTGGTTTTTATATCCAGATCTACTGTTTGCTAAGCTCCATTGTCTCTGACAGGCCTATGTGCCTGACTCTCCAAAGCCACTTCTAAATGTACTCTGTTACTATTGCTAGAGAATTTTCCTGTCTGGATATTATGACTTTTGTTTGGCTTCAGCAATAGAAGAAGCCATGTGGTGAGTTGAAACTCACAGTTCTTCATTTGGCCTTGACATAAACTCTGAAGAAATCTTCCCTCTAAGCAAGGTACAATAGAAAGAGAATGAAGTCTCATAGGATATGCAATATATTATACCTAATATCTCCCAGCTCTGCAAAGAAAAGAAGGAAGTACATTTTCACATCCCCTCTTGGGGTTCAAACTCAGTCATTACAGCACAGTATTCAGTTTTGCCCTGATTGCTGTTCTTTCCATTTAAATTGTAGTAGGCATTGTGAATAGTATTTTCCTTGAATTGTACACTTCACTTAACCTCAGTGCATATAAGTTTTCCATGATTCTCTAAATCTGTGATATTTGTAGCATTATAGATTTATAGATTTAGAGCTAAAAGGGACCTTAGAGGCTATCAAATTTAACTTCTTGATTTTACAGTTGAGAACTCTGAGGCACAAAAAGGTTAACTGGCTTGCAATTCACTGCATTAACTGGATGCATTTGTATGTGTGCCTAGTAAGTATCAGAAGAAAGATTTAAATCTAGGTATTTGGGGCTTCCTATCTAATGTTCTCTCTACTATACCATGACAACAAAGTAATATTCTATTATATTGATGCAAGACAATTTATTTAGTTATTGCCCAGCCAAAGCACTTCTACTTTGTTTCCAGTTCATTGCTAGGAAAAAGTGCTGCTATAAATATTTTGGCATATTTGGAGCCTTTCTAATGTTGACCTCCTTAGGACATATGCCTAGCAGGAGGATCTTTGGATCAAAGGATATGCACCATTTAGTCATTGCCTTAGCATGCTTTCAAATTACTTTCCAGAATAGTTAGACAAATACCTAGCTAAGTGAAAACTCTATTAATGTTCATTTCTTTCCAAAAAGTCCTATTCCCATCACAAATATCATTAATCCATTAGCATATGTATTATAACTATGTGTCCATGTATAATATGTATATCAATTTAGATTGTCTTAATATATAGATGAGACTTGTGGGAGATATGGATAAATAGATATCTCTGGAATCTGGCCCACTCCTCTTCCAAGGGAGACTGAAATCTCTACTGTGGGAGAAGAACTAGGTTTGGCATTTGTTTCTTCCCTTTCCTATCTCCAAGAGGAGTGCCACTGTAGATTAATACAGATTTTTTGTTTAAGAAATTGCTGATCTAGGTTGTAACTTGTTTGTTTCAAAACAAAGACATTTTTCTAGTCATTCTTAAAAGAGAGGAGAGCAATCCCAAGCTTATATATATGCTGACTTGGTCCCCTTCACATTGGTTACTTAATAAATGTTTGTTAAAAATGGAGTTTCCTTGGAAACTCAACTGAAGTATTTTCCTGATCCCCAAGTAACTCCTTCCTCCAAAAGAAAAAAAAATGGTATATTTATTTAGTATATACAAAAGACCTTAATAAGTAGGGAAGAGCTATTTATTCAAGTAAATGTCAGAAATCAGAGAAGATATAGATTATATATAAGTGTATATATACATATACACACATATGCATACATATACACACATCTCTATATATGTATATATGTACTCATACATACACATATATGTGCATATGTATATTAGAATATACTAGAAGAGAAATAAGAATAAATGAACTCTTAAATGGGAGCTAGATAGGATCTCAACCCTATCCAGCTAGAGGTTCCAATTCCAACTAAGGAGAAATTCTCTGAAGTCTTTAGAAAGGCAAAATAGAAATCAAAGACACAGTGAGGAGCCAGCTTCCCCTACTGTCTACTGTCTTCACAACTTCCAGAGTCTTTTATTTTTCACATATCTCCCAAAGAATCCTTGGAACCTATTTGTTACTCTCCCAAGAAGTTCTTGAATCAACTTTCATGGATGGTCTACATAGTCATGTTAGCTTTGTCTCTACTAAGTAGAAGTCTTATATGCCTACTCAAATACAGCAGCATGATAAAAACCCCAGACTTAGTTAGAAGCCTGATTAAAAATATGTGATCTAGTCTCTCTGAATCCTCCTAAGCCACCATCTTTTCTATTGAAAACTTCATTCCAACCTGCAGATATTCAACCACATGTGTTGGGGGTCCTTGACCAGCAAGGACTCCAATCTCGGGACTCAATGGATGAGGCAGGGGTCAAGGTGGAAGCAACTCCTATTTATTGGGAGAAATCCTCTATTTTTATAGGGTTTGCACTACATGAGCAGAAGCTAGTGACCAATGGGTAAAAGGATGACAGCATGGGAAGAAACAGAAATGTTGCAGAGGGACAGGCTAGAAATGTTGCAGTACGGGTATATTGTTGCACTTTGTTCCAGTATGGGTATTGATATAGGTATGGGAAGAATCTGGACTGTTGCAATATATGGGACACTACAGTATCTGCAAGTGTATGGGAAAGATTAGGACTGTTGCAAAATAGTCTCTGTAGGGGTATGGGAACAAGGGGGGATGTTGCCCTACAGTATCTAAGGAGGCATGGGAATGCTCGGGCATGTTGCAAGATGGTATCAGAGCTGTATGAGCTACATGAGGCACGAGACAGGATGTCCCCATAAAGTATCAAAGATGTTCCCGTAAGCAAAGTAACAAAGCATTGTGTGAGGCATTGTGTTAAGCACTGGTTCAAGAGCATTAGGTAATGGCCAACTGGATCCCTTCTCTTGGGCTTGAGACTCCTTGGTGGACAGACTCTGCCTGCATGTGTAGGACAACTACAGCGGCTGCTAAGGGCAGAGGCCCTCCCTCCGGGCGCCTGCCATTCAAACTCCTA
>JAQQSZ010018068.1:0-10658 GCA_028646595.1 Phalanger gymnotis | reverse complement strand
GTTTCTTTCTGGCTGCGTGTAGTATTTTCTCCTTCACCTGGAAACTCTGGAACTTGGCGACAATATTCCTAGGAGATTTCTTTTTGGGATCTACCATCTTTATTTTCACTAAACTCTAATGTAATTATAGCATTTCCTTCTGTTGTGAATTTTTAAAAAGACATTTTTCTGAGAAGAGTTCCACAGGTTTCACCAGACTGCTAAAGGAGTCCATGACCTAAAAACAGTTAAGAACCTCTGGTCTAAAAACTTAAAACATCTCCCTGATTCCCCCCAGTTATCGCTCTGGGATCAAGTAGGTAGGGTTATTAAATTACATAGCATTGTCTCCTCTGTCATTTAGGGCAGAAGGATTAAGGTGTTTGGGTGGCAGAGGGTGGAGAGGAGATTAAAGGGAAGTCTCGCAGCACTGCCAAGCATCCTGGAGAATAAAACGTACATGTCTCACTACAACAACAATCAAAAGGGAAAAAAACACCTAAAAAAATCTGAGGAAGTGATATTTATGGAAAATAGAACAGATAAAAGCTTGTCATCTCAAATTTTTAAGGACCTATTAAAAATCTATAAAGGCAACTTCCAGTCCTTAGTTGATAAATTGTCTAAGGGCATGTACAATTAGTAAAAAGAAAATGCAAACTTCAAATGTTTTCCCCAAACTCACGGTAACCATTTCATCTACCTCCTTCCCAGGAAAGAGGTTGAGGCAGAAAAATAGCTCAAAAATGCTTCCTAATTTGCACTTTCTGATCTTGTACTGAACTCTAAGCTTGAATCTCTCTTTCTATTCTTGGGTTTCCACTCATCTCAGCCTCTTAGATCTCAATGCTCCTTGTTCTTTACCTATTTCAGCCTTTGGTTTATGTTTGCTCAGCTCCTGACTTGGCTCCAATCCCTCTCTGCCATCACCTAGGGGAGGTGTGTGAAAGGAGGGGAGGTATGAGGTTGAGGGTGTGAGGAGGGTATGACAAGAAGTCTTCATTTAAAAATTTAATAAAATTTTTTAAAAAGTTGGAGAGTATCCATTGCAGAAATAACTGAGGATTGATTGCAAAGCCAATGTACTTCTGAAATAACATTGAATTGCTTCATTTTCCCTATTCTTTTTCAAATGCAAACAATTTTCTTCTGATTCCAAAGAAAGTCATATTTAAAAGTGGCTTTCTATCCTATTTGTGGTATTTTCCCCTTTTGTCAAGTTGTCTACTTGCTTGCTTGGCTTGAAATCAAGGATTAAGATTCTCGGATGGATAACATGACAAGGAAATTTTCAGCTGACAACCGCAAAACCACAAAAAGATAAAAATCAGACATCAAGGAGTAACTGAAACTTAATCCATAAGAAAAGATGATAGAACCATCATCTCACAAGGTATACACCTCATTAAATAACACTGGAGAACCTAATACTTAGGACTTCCAATGAGTGGTCTGAATGCAAAGAGTTGAAACACTCTTTCATGACCACAACAGAACTCCTCTGCATCCCAAAGTAGTAGCAGACAATGATTCTATCCAAACAAGTGAAGGAAAGAGAAAGTACCTTAGAAAAGGGTTTGGGGAAGAAGACCTGAGCCAGGTGGACAATGTGGGCTAGAGGAAAAGAGTGTCTCTAACTGAAGGAAAGGACACTAAACTAAGGGCAAGTTCACTCTCCCCAGAAGTTACTCAAGGCAAAGAACTGGGCTAGGATGACCCACTCTGCCAATTTCAAGGAAGCTGAGAACAAACACCACTCACAGTGTTCGGGATCTATACAGCAGGAGAAGGACTAAGAGCCAAAGAATGAAGAAGATAAACAAAGGTAAATACATTGGAAAATGAGAGAAGAGGTAAAAAGACCAAAAGTTCAATAAAGTCTGAATAAGAACTTTGTTCAAAAACAGAATCATAAAAGTAAAAGGAAGAATGAGCGAAACAAGAAGAGTCCAAACACTATGAACTAGTATTATACCATATAGTAAAATGAAGCAAAATAAAATGATGAAAAAGAGAAGCCTTTGGACTCCCCAAAGTTAATGGAACAGTAGCAAAAATCTCCAGAATGATTCAGAAGAGGAATAAGACTTTTTTAAAAAAAAAGAAACTAAAAGTGATTTTGTTTTTTAAAAGAAAATCAAAGCTCTCAAAGCAGAATTTTAAAATGTAGAGTGATAAATATAACATATGTAATAAAGAATCTCTCCAAAGAACAAGAGGCTCTGTGAGAAAATAATCAATATGTAAAACAAAAGTATTGAGATGGAAGAAAATTTGGCAGGAGTGAATTAAAAGGCAAGACCATTAATTTAATGAACCCACGAATTCAATGCACTTCAAAGCAAGTGATCTTGAAAACAGGATAAGAAGAAATAATTTAAGGCTCATGTCTCCCAGAAGAATAAGGTAAATAAAAAAACTTGAATGTCATGCCATAGAAAATACCCAAAACTAATACTGTTCAGAATTTTTGATTTCAGCAATCAATAAAGCATTAGAGACATTAAACACTGATTTTAATACTCAGGCACTTCGACAAAAGTAGGCGTAGGGAAGGATGGGAAAAAAGGATGGAGGAATATTGCTCAGGAATAAGAAATAGGAGAAGCCAAGAAACCAAGCAAATTAACAAGGTAATTGCCTTAAGAATTAACAGTGGAGAAATTCCATTTAAAGTTACTGTAGACACTATAAAATAGTTGGGAGTCTACCTGCCAAGACAAACCCAGGGCATATATGAACATAATTATGAGAAACTTTTCACACAAATAAAGTCAGATCTAAATAAATGGAAAAACATCAGTTGCTCATGGTTAGGCTAATATAATAAAAATGACAATTTTACCTAAATTAATTTACTTATTCAGTGCCATACCAATCGAACTACCAAAAATTATTTTACAGAGCTGGATAAAATAATAACAAAACTCATTTGGAAGAACAAAAGGTCCAGCATGGCTAGGGAATTAATGAAAACAAATGCTAGGGAAGGTGGCCTAGCCATACCAGATATTAAACTATATTATAAAGCAGAAGTCATCAAAACTACTTGGTGCTGACTAAGAAACAGAGTGGTGGATCAGTGCAATAGGTTAAGTACACAAGACGCAGTAGTCAATAACTATAGCAATCTAATGTTTGATAAACCCAAAGAATCCAGCTTCTGGGCTAAGAATTCACTATTTCACAAAAACTGCTGAGAAAATTGGAAAATGGTAGGGCAGAAACTGGGTATAGACCAATATCTTACATTGTATACTAAAATAAAGTCAAAATGGGTTCATGATTTGGGAGAGCAAGGAATAGTTTACCTATCAGATTTTTGGGAAAGGAAAGAATTCATAACACAAGAGATACAGAGCATTACAAAATACAAAATGGATAATTTTGACTGTTAAATTGAAAAGTTTTTTTTATAGAAAAGCCAATGCAACAAAGATTAGGAGGGAAGAAGAAAACTGGGAGAAAATCTTTATAACCAGTGTCTCTGATAAAGACCTCATCTCTAAAATATACAGGGAACTGAGACAAATTTATAGGAATACAAGTCATTCTCCAATTGAGAAATGGTCAAAGGATATGAACAGGCAGTTTTCAGAGGAAGAAATTAAAGATATCTATAGGCATATGAAAAAATGCTCCAAATCACTTTTGATTAGAGAAATGCAAATCAAAACAACTCTTAAGTACCACATCTCTCTTGTCAGATTGGCTAACATGACAAAACAGGAAAATGATAAATGCTAGAGAGGATGTGGGAAAATTGGAACACTGTTACACTGTTGGTGGAGTTGTGAACTGATCCAGCCATTATGGAGAATAATTTGGAACTATGCCCAAAGGGCTATAAAAATGTGCATACCCTTTGACCCAGCAATACCACTTCTAGGACTGTATCCCAAAGAGATCACACAAGTGGGAAAGTGACTCGCATGTACAAAAATATTTATAGCAGCTCTTTTTGTGGCAGGAAAGAACTGGAAACCAATGGGATGCCCATCAATTGGGGAATGGCTGAACAAGTTGTGGTATATGAATGTAATGGAATGCCATTGTGCTATAAAAAATGAGGAAGATATGGACTTCATAATAACCTAGAAAGACTTACATGATCTGATGCTGAGTAAGCAGAGCAGAATCAGGAGAACACTGTACACAACCACAGATACATTGATTCTGTGATGACTAACTTTGATAGACTTGGCTCTTCTCAGCAATACAAGGCTCAAAGACAACTCCAAAGGACTCATGATGGAGAGAGCTATCTGTATCTAGAGAAAGAACTAGAACTAGGGAGTCTGAATGCAGATTGAGGCAAACTATTTGCTCTCTTTTTTTCTCTTTTGTTTTGTTTCTTCTTTCTCATGATTCATTCCATTGGTCATAATTCTTCTTTACAACTTGACTATTGTGTAAATAATTTAATGCAAAGGTATATGTAGAAGATATATCCGATTCCATGTCATCTTGAGAGAGGAGGAAGGGGAAGAAAATCTAGAACCCCAAAACATGCAGAACTGAGTGTTGTAAACTAAAAATAAAAACATCTTAATAAAAAAAAGAATTAATAGTGGAGAAATACTCTCACTCAGCACTGTCTTACTCCTCTCAACTCATAGGCTTGTGATTTGGAACCTACTTGGCAATTTCCTTGCTGCTGAAGTGTCTGCCAGCACATTCTGCTCTTGTCTTCAGTGGATTCCAATTATGTCCAGACATATAGAGTCTAGACTACAAATGTGTCCAGAAAGAGGTACAGGAGGCCCAAAATGCTCTCTGTCTGAGGTGGTGTGGCTGTGATTATTCCGAGTATTAAAGAACGCAAGAGACTGGGGAAAGGAGCCAATAGGAGGGATTGCACTAGACCTGAAGAAAAGGGGACTGACATTCAGCTAGGAATAATCCTGTCCCCTCAGAAGTTACTTAGAGTTGGAAGTGAGGTTGGTAAGAAAAAAATAAATTCCTCAATATGGCAGGAAGAGGTTCAGTCCATAGTGCTAAATCTAATTCTCAAAGTAGAAAGAATCAGAAAGTGAAAGAAATTAGGGAAATAGAGGAATATAATAGGGGGGAAAGACTAAAACCACCAAAGATCTCATGAGGAAGGAAACTCAGTTATAAATCTATAACAAAAGAAGATAAATCAACAGGGATGATTCTAAAATCAGAAGAATCCATTCTGGGCCAAGTTCATGGTTCACAGGAATGGAAGGTTCAGATTGGCTAGCCACAGGTTGCAGTTTGTTGGTACCTCTACTTTCCAGGGTTTTGTGGTGATGAAGGGCAACATTGCTGCAGTGTCCCCTATTCTAACCTGGTAGGAGAGTAGTAGTGAGGGTTGGGATGAAGATCTGGATTCCCAGGGACTGGTCAGAACTCACATATGGCACTTAGCTCAGTTGTAGGAGATGAGGCACACCTAGAAGTTGTCCCACAGGTAGAGTGTATGTGATCTGCATCAGACCTGGTGTTCTAGTTCCTAGTCAAACCAGTACCAAGTGGGCCTCTGCTTGTATCCAGAAGACTCCATTATAATATCTCTCCCCAAACCTGCCTTGCCCAAGGCTCAAAATCCTAGCTTACTTTCTCCCATAAAATGTGATGAGACTATGCTGGTCCTTCCTCTGCTTTCCAAGTGACTGTCAATATGATAAAAGAATCTGGGTTAATACATGCTAATGCCACAGTAAGAGAGGGTTAACAATATTCATTACCTCAAGGGGAACATATTTGCATTTTAACAGGGACTTTCAGAAGACACCTCCACAGAAGTCTTACTCTGGTGATTCATTATGGTAGTAAGGTATCCCTGGAGTCCCCAAAGTTTTGCCAGGGGAAGGCAAGCCTCCTCCACTTGCAAGCCTACAGCTGTTCTTGCCTCACTCATTACCAGCAAAGAGAGGGAGTTTCTCTGTGTAAGCCTTTTCTATAAACGTTTAGTTCCTACTTGTTGCCATCAAGAAGGGGTTTTTTGGTTGTTTGTTTTTTGGTTTGGTTTGGTTTGGTTTTTTGGTCACCATGCAGTAAGCCAAGACAAAATAGTCAAATAATGCTCTGAATCAAGGAGGAAAAGGGCCTTTCCGTCATGCATTACTAAAAGGAAGTTCACTAAGCTTCCATGTGGATTGGTAGCAAGCAGAAGATGAAGATGGGAGGGAGGGAGAAAAGGGGAATAAGAATTTATTAAGCACCTACTATATGCCAGGCACTATGTTATAAATGTTTTCTCATTTGGTCCTCACAACAACCTTGTGAGGTAGATGATATTATTTTCCTCACTTTATAGATGAAGAAACTAAGGCAGAGGTTAAGAGACTTACCCAGGGCCACATAGCTAGTAAGTTGTCTGAGACTAGATTTGAACTTGGGTCTTCCTGACTGTAGGCCCAACTCCCCATCTATTGTACCACTTAGCTGCCTAGATATTAATACTCTAAAGACTTGCCTTCATTGACCAGTCACTCCCCCCTCCCAACCCCCCGCCATGGTACTTATATGTATGTGTATTTTTTCCCTTCAATACAATGTAAGCTCATTGAAAGCAAGGACTGTTTTGTATTGTCTTTGTATCTCCAAACACCTAACACAGTGCCTGGCATATAGGAAATACTTAATAAATGCTTGCTGAGGGGCAGAGTCAAGATGGCAGAATGAGAGGAAGTATCACCAGCTCACCTAGCACACTTCCTCCACAACAGTCTAGAAAATCCACAGACCAATTTTTGCTCAGGACAGCAGTCATTTCAATTGCGTCTGACTCTTCATGTCCTCATTTGGGGTTTTCTTGGAAAAGGTACTGGAGTGGTTTGTCATTTACTTCTCTAGCTCATTTTACAGATGAGGAAACTGAAGTGAACTGGATTAAGTGACTTGTCCAGTATCACACACCCAGTAAGTGTCTGACAATATCTGAACTCAGGAAGATGAGCCTTCCTGACTCCAGGCCTGGCACTCTAGCCACTGTGCCACCTAGCTGCTCCAGGGGAAAAAAAATCAAGAGTCATTTTTCTAGGACAGCTTAGGAAGAGAGACAGAAAAGTCTTTGGACACTGGGGCAGGGACTAGTCAAGGGGCACATCAGTAGAGACCAAAGAACAATGAAGACTCAGAGGCAAAAAGTGAGCTGAGATACAGCACAAGGGCAGAAAGAGAACTTCAGAACTAATACTGAGAGCAGAAACAGGTACAATCTGGCAGTTCTGTTGCCCATTACCAAGTACAGGGTCCCAGTTCCAGGATGGAGATGAGTGATGGCCAGAGGACAGAACTCTAACTACGTACTAAACAAGGAACAAGTTTCAGAAATGTGCTGTGTGACTCAGGCCAAGAGAAGAGAAGCAACTCAGTCCTAACTTTTAGCCCAGCACATAAGCCTTCTGTGGAGGGCAGGAGTGTCCCAGACAAAGAGGAGCCAACTGTTCAGTCACTCTCAATCTGCAGAACCTCCCCAACAGGCTAATAGTGACTGAGCCTAATAGCAGTCTACTGAAACTCAACCACGCACAAGCCAATAGACACAGACCTGGGTCAGAAACTTGCATAGCTCAGACCAGGAGGGCAGTAAATAAACAGATCTTAGATCACACCACTCTGGAAGGACAAAAAACTTGTGGGTCCCAGACTGAGCTGTGAAAGTAGCAGAAGTACATAAAAGAACAGAAGCTCAGGCTATGAATCCACCTTCATACACACACACACACACACACACACACACCGAAGTAGGCAGAGCCCAACACTAATATAAAGTTCAAAGTCAAGAAGTAGGCTAGAAGAATGAGCAGATGAAAAAAGAACCTGACCATGAAGAGCTAATATGGTGACAGGGAAACTCAAGAAGCAAACACAGAAGAAGATAATGACTTGAAAACATCTACAAATAAAGCCTCAAAGAAAAAATACAGATTGGACACAAGCCCAACAAGAATTTCTAGAAGAGCTAAAGAAAAAGATTTCCTAAATAATATTTTATTTTTTTCCCCAATTACATGTAAAAATAATTTTTTAACATTCACTTTGTAAAGTTTCGAATTCCAAATTCTATCCCTCTCTTCCTTCCCTCACCCCTCTCTGAACACTAAGCAATCTGATATAGGTTATACACATTCAATCATGTAAAACAATTCTGTATTAGTCATTATGTGGAAAGAGAGAGAGAGAGAGAGAGAGAGAGAGAGAGAGAGAGAGAGAGAGAGAGAGGAAGGAAGGAAGGAAGGAAGGAAGGAAGGAAGGAAGGAAGGAAGGAAGGAAGGAAGGAAGGAAGGAAGGAAGGAAGGAAAGAAGAGAGAAATAGTATGCTTTACTCTGTATTCAAATATCATCAATTCTTTTCTGGAAGTGGATAGCATCAGAAAAAGATTTTTTAAAAAAGAGCAAATAATGATTTTTAAAACCAAATAATAATGGTAGAGAAACAAATGGGAAAAGAAATGAGAGCTATGAAAGAAAGTTATAAATAGAGAAATAACAACTTGGAAAAAAGAAATACAAAATCTTGCTAAAGAAAATAACTCATAAATCAGAATTGGCTAAATGCAAGCTAATGCTTCTACAGAACTCAAGAAATAATAAAACAAAGTCAAAAGATTAAAAAAAATAGAAAATGTGGAACATAGAATCTGGAAAATAAATCAAGGAGAGATAATTTAAGAGTCACTGGACTACCTGAAAGCTATAAACAACAACAAAAAAGCTTAGGCAGCATATTTCAAGAAATTACAAAGAAAAACTGCCCAGATATCTTAGAGCCAGAGGGCAACATAGAAATTTTAAGAATCCCACTGGTTACTTCCTGAAACCCCAAAATGAAAACTCCCAGGAATATTATAGCCAAAGTCCAGAGCTCCTAGGTCAAAGAGAAAATACTGCATGCAGATATTAAAAAAAATACTTCAAATACTGTGGATCCACAGTCAGGATCACACAAGATTTAGCATCTACCACCATAAAGAAGTGAAGCATTTAAAATATGAGATTCCAGAAGGCAAGGGAACTAGGATTACAACCAAAAATAACCTGCCCATCAAAACTGACCATAATCATTCCTACAAAGGAAAAAAATGGATATTTAATGAAAGAGAGGACTTTTAAGCATCTAATGAAAAAATAAGAGCTGCAGAGGAAATACAACATTCAAACACAGCACTTGAGAGAAGCATAAAAAGGCAAACATAAATGATAAATCAGAAGGGACTAAACAAAGTTAAACTGTTTATATTCTCATATGGGGAGATGATCAATGTAATGCCTCAGAACTTTATCATCACTAGAGTTCTTGGAGGGAATTTAATTAGACAGAGGGCCTAGGTGTGATTCTACTATCTTTAGATTATCTCACAAGAAGAATAGGGAACAGGAATGCACTGGGAACAAGAGGAAGGGAGAGAAATAATAGGGGAAATTATTTCACATAAAAGGGATAAACAAGGAAAAGTTTATACAATGGAGAGGGTAGTGGGAAGGAGCAGGCAATATCTAAACCTTTCAACTGAAGTGACTGAAAGAGGGGATAATACACATACACAGATGGGTATAGAAATGCATAGAAACAATCAATTTAAAGATAATGACAACAATGAGACAACATAACAAAATTTGTGGATTGCAACCAACACAGTACTTCAGGGAATTTTTATATCTCTACATTTACCTCAGTAAAAGAGAGAAAAAGCAAGTCAACAATTTCAGATTGCAACTAAAAAAAAAAAACCCAAACTAGAAAATGAACAAATTTAAAACCCCCAATTAAATACCCAAATGGAAATCCTGAAAATTAAAAGAGAGATTATCAAAACTGACAGCAAAAAATGAACTATTAAATAAAACTAGGAGATGATGTTTTGAGGGAAAAAATTAATAAAATAAATAGGCCGCTGACTAATTTGATTTTTTTAAAAGAAGGAAACCAAATTACCAGTATCGAAAATGAAAAAAAGTGAATTTACAACCAATAAGAGGAAATAAAAGCAATTATCAGGATCTATTTTATCCAACTATATACCACTAAAATTGACAATCTAAATTAGGAAAAGGGTGAATATTTACAAAAATATAAATTTCTCAGATTAACAGAAGAGAAAATAGAATACTTAAATATACTATCTTTAAAAATTAATTAAATGGGGGGGGCGGAGCCAAGAAGGTGGCTGGAAAGCAGGGACTAGCATGAGCTCCCTGCCAAGTCCCTCCAAAAACCTATAAAAAATGGCTTTGAATCGGTTCTAGAACTGCAGAACCCACAGGGTAGCAGAGGGAAGCAGGGCTCTAGCCCAGGACAGCCTGGATAGTTTCTGGGTAAGGTCTATCCCGCACAGAGCTGGGAATAGAGGGGAGCAGAGCAGAGCTGAGCAGAGCAGAGCCCAGCGTGGGCAGCGTGGACTAACGACACCAGGAGCTGGGTGGAGCATGCCCTAGCGCCCTGAATCAGTGAGCTGTGGCAGTTACCAGACTTCTCAACTCACAAACACCAAAGACAACAGAGTAGGTGTAGTAGGAAGGCCGAATTTATGATCTCAAAAAGGATCATATAAATATCTGAATGGTTCGAAATCGTTGGGTATACAGAATTCTCCAAGCAGAAGGCATCAAAAAATTTATTCAGGGCCCAGAGCAACAAATTAGCGAACCAACCTTCCCATTCCAGTATTGTGAACACAAGCCTCCAGGCCCAGTAGGCCCTCCTC
>JAQQSZ010018067.1:0-10658 GCA_028646595.1 Phalanger gymnotis | reverse complement strand
AATTTGGTTAAGGGCTCTTGAGATGGTGTTGATGAGGAGACTCCGGGCAGCTGTAGCTAAGGAGCACTCCAGCTTGTAAACCCAGATGCTGAGACTTTGTTGAACTCTGGTAACTATGTATTGGTATTTGAATCAGACAAAATCTGTCTGTTGATGTTTGTAATTTGCTTGTATTTTGCTCTGAAGTTCAGGGTGCTGGCTTTTTCCCCTGAACTAGGTGAATGATATTTGTGTGCTGAATTAAATAAGCTTGCCAACCCCCTCACCTTGCTCTCCTTATTAAGGCAGATCAAAAGAACCTGAGCTTTCTGGCTGTCTGGCAGCTTTCTGAGTGCTGGATGTGGGTGGATCTGGATCCCCCACAGAAGCTGCTAGCCAGATTGTTAAAACACCTGGTCGTAGTGTATTATTCTCCTGATAAGTTGCTGCAATCCTTTTGCTAATATTTTATGTAAAATTTTTGCATCAATATTCATTAGGGAAATTGGTCAATAATTTTCTTTCTCTGTTTTGACTGTTCCTGGTTTAGGTATTAGTGCCATATTTCTGTCTTAAAAAGAATTTGGTATGACTCCTTCTTCACGTATTTTCCCAAATAGTCTATAAAATATGGGAATTAATTGTTCTGTAAATGTTTGATAGAATTCACTTGTAAACCATCTGGCCCTGGAGATTGTTTTCCTAGGGAGTTCATTGATGGCTTGCTCAATTTCTTTTTCTGAGCTAGGGTTATTTAGGTAATTTACTTCTTCTTCTGTTGACCTGGGCAATTTGTATTTTTGCAAATATTCATCCATTTCCCTGAGTTTATCAAATTTATGGGTACACAATTTGGCAAAATAATTCCTAATTATTGTTTTAATTTCCCCTTCATTGGAGGTGAATTTACCATTTTCATTTCCGATTCTGTTAATTTTGTTTTTTTTTAATCAAATTGACCAAGGATATATCAATTTTTTTTTCATAAAACCAGCTCTTAGTTTTATTTATTAGTTCACTAGTTGTCTTGATTTCAATTTTAATAATCTCCCCTTTGATTTTCAGTATTTCTAATTTGGTATCTAATTGGGGATTTTCAATTTGTTCTTTTTCTACCTTTTTCAGTTGCATGCCCCTTTCATTGATCTCCATTTTCTCTATTTTATTCATGTAAGCATTTAGAGATATATAACTTCCCCCTAAGAGCTGCTTTTACTGCATCCCATAAGTTTTGCTATATTGTCTCATTACTGTTATTCTCTTGAATGAAGTTATTAATTGTTTCTATAATTTGTTCTTTGGCGTACTCATTCTTTAGGATTAGATTATTTAGTTTCCAATTAATATTTATTTTATCTTTCCTTGGTCCTTTATTACAAATAATTTTTATTGTGTCATGATCTGAGAAAGATGCATTGACTATTTCAGCCTTTCTGCACTGGATTGTGAGGTTTTTATGCCCTGCTACATGGTCAATTTTTGAGTATGTGCCATGTACCACTGAGAAAAAAATATATTCCTTTGTATCTCCATTCAGTTTTCTCCAGAGGTCTGTCATATCTGGTTTTTTCTAAATTTCTATTCACCTCCTTAACTGCTTTCTTGTTTATTTTTAGGTTAAATATATCAAGTTCAGAGGGGGGAGGTTGATTACCCCAGGAGTATGGTTTTGCTGTCTATTTCTTCCTGTAACTCTCTTAACTTCTCCTCTAAGAATTTGCATGCTATACCACTGGCTGCATATATGTTAATGATATTTCTTCATTGTCTTTGGTACCTTTTAGCAGGATATAGTGTCCTTCCTTTTCTCTTTTAATTAGATCTATCTTTGCATTTGCTTTTTCTGAGATTAGTATTGCTACTCCTGCTTTTTCTTACTTTAGCTGAAGCACAATATATTCCACTCCATTGTTTTACTTTTACCCTGTGTGTAGCCATTTTTTACAAATGTGTTTCTTGTAAACAACATATTGTAGGATTACAGTTTTTAATCCATTCTTCTATCCACCTCTGTTTTATGGGCGAGTTCATCCCATTCACATTCAGAGTTATGATTACAAGCTGTGTCTTTTTTTCCATTCTGTTCCCCTGCCCCCATTTATGCTTTTATTTCTCACTCCTCCCTTCCACTCCTCAAAAGAGTTTTGCTTTTGACCACTGCCTTCCTCAATTTACCCTGCCTCTTGATTTACCTCCTTTATCTTACCCCTTTCCCCTTGCTACTTCTTCCATCCCTTCTGACCAACCCCTTTTCTTTCCCCTTTCCCCTCCTACTGCCTGTAGAACAAGTTTGATTTCTACTCTTATCATAGTATGTTATTCTCTTCTTGAACCAAATCTGATGAGAGTGAAGCTCATATAGTACTCTTCTCTCTTCCTTCTTTCTCCCTACTATAATATATTTTTGTGCTTCTTCATGTGATGTGATTTACCCTTTTGTACTACCTCCTTACTTCTTCTCCCAGAACCCTCCTTTTACATCTCTGAATTATGTTTGTTATCATTATATGAGTTATTTTATTCTGATACACACAATCTATGTGTACCCCTTTCAGTTGTCATAAGAATTGTACTATTCTCAAGATATATATACATATGTATATGTATATATATATGTACATATATATATGTGTGTATATATATAATCGCAATATAATCCTATAAAAGGATGTAAATAATTTGCCCTCATTCATTAACAAGTTTTGTGGGTTTCCCCTCCGTTTACCTTTTTATGCCTCTCTTGAGTTTTGAAGATCAAATTTTCCATTGAGTTCTGGCCTTTTCATCAGGAACGTCTGGAATTCCCTTGTTTTGTGGAATGTCCATCACCTTGTGTGAAAAATTATGTTCAGTTTTGCTGAGTAGTTGATCTTTGGTTGTAGTCCAAGCTCCTTTGCCCTTCGGAATATCATAATCCAATTTCTCATTTCATTTAGTGTAAGAGCTGAAAAATCCTGCATGATCCTGACTGTAGTTCCACAATATTCAAATTGTTTCTTTTTTGGCTGCTTGTAGTATTTTCTCCTTGACTTGATAATTCTGAAATTTGGCTATACTATTTCTTGGAGTTTTCAATTTGAGATCTCTTTCAAGGGGGTGATCGGTGGATTCTTTCAATGACTATTTTCCCCTATTGTTCTATAACTTCTAGGTAGTTATCTTTGATAATTTCTTCAAAGATACTGTCCAGGGTCTTTTTTTTTCATCGTGGCTTTCCAGTAGACCAATAATCCTTAGATTGTCTCTCCTGGATCTATTTTTCAGGTCTGTTGCTTTTCCAATCACATCCTTCACATTTTCTTCTATTTTTTTATTCTTTAAATTTTGTTTGACTGCTTCTTGATGCCTCATAGAGTCATTAGCTTCCACTTGCTCAATTCTTATTTTTAATGAATTGCTGTCTTCATTTTGCTTTTGAGTCTCCTTTTCCAATTGGTTCATTTTGCCTTTCGGGGTGTCATTTGCTCTAGTTAGATTCTGAATCTCCTTAGCCATTTCACCAATTTTACTTTTTAAAGATTTGATCTCATCAATGTTTTTTTTTCTATTTTTTTTTATTTTACCTCTCTAATTTGGCTTTTAAAATCCTCCTTTAGCTCTTCTAGGAATGTTTTTTGGTCTTGAGACCAGTTCACATTCCCTTTTGAGGTATCAGATGTGGGTATAGTGTCAATGCTGTCCTCTTCTGATTTGGTATTTTGATCTTCCCTGTCTCCATAAGAAGAATCAATGGTCGTCAGTTTTTTCATGTACTTTCTTCATGTTGGTTAGCTTTTTCTTGACTTTACAGTAGACTTCTGCTTTTGGGGCTCAGGGAACTCTGTCCTAGGATTCCTGTTCTGGGAATTGTGAGCCTAGTTATTGACTTTGTGTGTTGTAGCCTTTTGTTTCCTGAGGTGTGTGGGAGGGTCGTCTGGCTGCTGGAAGTCTCCTTTACCCTTGGGGCTGCTCTCCAGCACCAGTGGTCTCAGCCATTGTTTTCCACTTTTCCTGGCTGTGCAAAGGCATTTCTGGGTTCCTGGTGTTGACCCTTGATGGCTCTACCCTTCTAAAACTGAGGAATTCCCACTGGCTACTGAAGCCCCACTTCTGTCTCCTCTATTCCAGGGTTTTTCTTGAGGAATTTTCTCTGGGTCAGGGAGGGAGGGATGAGAGCCATTTACCTGGCCATTATACCTCCCTGAAGTTAAGAAGGTGAGTTTCACACCTTTGGGCTGCAAGCCTCAGGAGTAGATGTCTCACAGCTGCAGGTGCTGAGCTGCTGCCTCCCATCAATTCAACAGACTCCTGTCCTGTGCTGGGAGGCCTGATGATCTCTGCCAGTTTTGTGTGCCCAGCTTTCTCCCAACATGGATCTCTGTCTGGTTTCTGCAGCTGCTTTGGCTTTGGTGTGGTCTGGTGTAATTCTGTGTGCTGTGCACTCTCCCAGCCTACAGATCCATCCTGGTGACCTTGTGGACTCTCCTGGCTTGGAAATTTGCCCCACTCAGTCTATTAATGGCTTCTAACTCTCTCAAATATGCTCAGATTCACTTTTTTAGATGTATCTGACAAAACTTGTGAGAGAGCTCCAGTAAGATGCTGTTTTCATGTGGCCATCTTGGCTCCACCTCCTCCCAAGCCCATTGCTTTTGTCCACTGTCCTGCACTCCTTCTTGTCATATGGCTATATCATGGAAAGATGATTTTTAATTTTATGAATTCAAATGAATTAGTATCATATTCTGTAAACTGGCTTTCAGAGGAAAGATTCTGAGAAGTGTCATGTTCTAATGAATTAATTGATTTCATAGAAGGGTGACTTAAGAACTTGTTTTCAGTTCTTTCATCTAATTGCTTGAATTTTTCACACCTTAATCTCCATTTAATCTGAAACTTATCTACTGTCATCTAATTATTTCTAAAAGTAATATAATCTACACTAAGGTAGTTAAATTCAATTAATGCCACTTTCATCCTCAAACAACATTGCAGTAGACTGTATAGTCAGCAAATAAATAAACGATGTGAATTGCACATGTTCATATCTTAAATATAATATGAAATCAATTATACCTACAGAAGTATAGCCAGGGATATGAAGACGAGGCACATTTTGAAATATCAAGAGTGTTGTTTGAAAATAAATAAACATTTACATCATGACCAGCATTAACTATTCCTGTAAGTTTGTGGTTATACATAGCTACTCATTTGGGGAAGATTATAGTAATAGTTAAATTTTTAAAGATTTTGAATTTATAATAAAATGGTTCTTGGCAAAGTGAACTGTAGGGTATGTTTCTCAATGATCCCAGAATATCAAGTGGGTGGCATCTACTCCATTGAGTAATGAATAGTAGGACGGAATCGTGAAAAAGTCTATTATGTGATGGATTCCAATCCAAATCATGGCTTCAGGCAGATGAACAGAAATATATGAAGGGCTATTGTCATGCCATTAATCTGGGATTGAGACAAAGTGGAGTGAGAGTCAAAGACTCTCCAGTTATGGGGAGGGGTGTAGTTTTAGTCCACTCTGTCTGTATAGGTTAAAAACACCTTTTTGTAGTGACATTGCTAAAGGAATTGGAGGAAAAATATTCCTATTTCTATTTTTTGTTCACTTCTATCTGAGCAATGATTGATTAAAAATTCTACATTCCAGCAATAGATAGAATGTTGAATATCTGCTGATTTTTCCAGTTTCTATTTGGGACTCACCAAGGACACAGTAGAGATTATTTAAGTACTAAGTCCCTGAAGTTGACTGAAGACAAACATTCTGTATTGTGAGTCCGTGAAAAAAATAACATTTCTAAAATACAGCATCTGCATCTGTAAAATGGTGGTATTATTTGTATTATCCACCATTGAGAGGGAAGTAAGTGTTTTGCAAACCTTCAAGCACTATATAAAAGTGAGTAATAACACAAAGACATTTTAAAACATAGACATATTCTGTAATGCAACTTTCTTCTTTTTTTTTGTTTACATCCTCTTGATGACTACAATCCTGTGGCCCTCCACTAGAACCAACACTAGTTCAATCATGCATCCCAAGCTTTCGTTATCACTCTACCAGGGCTATTTTTTTACTAAGTAAAAGAGGCCATTCTTTGCCTTATTTCTTACCTGGCCTGAATGTCAGACAAACTGAGACCTGGGAAAGACTTTAGCTTAAAAAGACCAAGGTCCTCCACTGCATCTGGGGCCATCTCTACTCATCCTGATCTATATCTTGCCACTGGACCAAGATGGTTTAGGTGGAGAGAGTGAGGCTGGTGACTTTGTATAGCCCTGTGTCTCTTAAATCCAATTCAGTTGCAAGTCATGACGTCTACTTCCTGATGTCATCGATCCTCTTCAAAATGAAGGAAAACAACTATTACCAGTGTCTGTCTTTTCCCCTAAACCCTACAGGGCAGAGAGGTAGGACTATGGTCAAGCTGTTTTCTACAAGAAAGCATTTCCATCTTCCCACAGCTCTGGTCAATTGAATTTGCCTTACCAGAAATTATAGCTAGCTATGGCTCTGTACCACTACAAAATCTTTAAAATCAAATGATATAATATTTGCAAAGTGCTTAGCAGAGTACCTGACACATAAGGTTCATTCTCTCCCCTCTCTCCTTTTTTGGTGATAATAACCTTAATACACATCTAGAAGATCCTTGATGATGGTATGAGAAGGGAACAGGCAGGTTCACAAAAGATAGTTTTAAAAAAAGACCCTGTTTTTAGCACAACACAATTGAATGAGTTATAGGGGATATGCTACACGACTGTGATTATTGTTTATTGACTTTAAAAAGGTATTTATTTCTATAGAGCAAAATAGCACATGCATCTCCTCTAGGAGTCAATCAGTCAATCAATTAATGAACATTTATTAACTATCTGCTATGTGCCAGGCACTGTGCTAAGGGTTCATGTCAATAACATCTTTCTTGTATTTATGTCAGAGTTAAAAAACTTCGCTTGAAAGATGTAACAAAAATTACTTTTGTTCAATAACACTATGATTGTCAATATCAAATGAGAAAATAAACAGGGAGATGTATGCTTGCCAAAAGCATATACCACCGTTATGGTGAAGGATGTCAAGCACAGCGTTCAAAGGAAAGAAGATTCCATATAACTGGTGAGGTCTTACAGATGCTTCTGTTTGTGGATGACATTATATGGAAAGTGTCACAAATTTAAATACTATAGAGCTTTCTAAATAAGAACCATAATTACCAAAAAGTTTGGCCTTAATATCCATATAGGCAAGTGTTATGGTAATTAAGGTGGGACTTTTTTTGTAACAATAATGTTGCTAGCAGCTGTTGTGGGGGTGAAAGACCAACAACAAAAGCACACAGGAAGGCTGCAAGCAGCACACATTCTTTGATCTGCTTTTCTAATGAAAGGAACTTTAAGGGGTTAACAATCTTACTTTAATTAAATATGCATATACCATTCATTTAGTTCAGGGGGAAAAACTAGCACCCTGAACTTCAGGGAGAATACAAACAGAAATTACAAGCATACATTATGTAAAAAGAGCAAATAAACATGAATCATCAGACAGACTCCTAGCTGTCTATCCAAGCAATACACAGTTACCAGAGAGAGAAACACCAACATCTGGGTTTTCAAAGCCGGGGAGAGGGGGCGGAGCGGTGCTGCTTCAATGGCTACCCAGAGTCTCATCACCAACACTCTTTCAATGAGTGTACCCCCAAAGGCAAAATACTAACTTCTGATTTTATATACACTTCTTCAGGGTCAAAGGGTGTCTCAACAATGAAACTCAAACCCAGGTGACTTAGGCCTTCCCTTGTCATAAGCAGGTCATCAAAAACTCCCAATTCAATCAAAGATTCTCAATGGAAACAAAGGCAGGACTCATCAAAGGCACTTGATGGCCTCAGCATTCCAAAAGAGAAGACAACAAAAAAGTTCCACCCTAATTGCCATAACAGCAGGAAAAAAAAAAAAAACGTGTATGAAGATCTATTGTCTAGGCAACAGATAAAGACAGTCCATTTGTAAACATATCTTAGGTACCACAGGTGGACAATATACTTAGCCTAGAGTAGAATACGAGGAGGTGGGACTTGGTTGCCTTTGGCAAATTTCATGATGCTTTTAATAATCCCTAGCTTCTCCATCGAATTGAGGAAGGCCCAAATTATTGACATTGATATTCTTGTAGTGATACTGTACATCTTCGGGCAATAAAGGATTAAACTTTAATTTTCCAAAAGAGCAATCAAGAAATTCAGAGTCAGCATGTGTAGGATGACATTTATTACCAATAAAAATTGGTACAGGCAAGGCAGCATGAAGGCTATTATATTAGGGATACATAATTCTTAAAGGAAATGGGCTAGTAGAGAGAGGGAACCTATCCATAGCCCTCATGCTTCATCATATATAACATAATTAGAATTAGAGAAAGCCCTGAAGCCTGTGAGGTGGATCCTTTGTAGATAATTTTTTGGAACACGTCGATGTAAGTCATACAAGAAGGTATGGAAGAGCTGTGATCTTCAAAAATAGAGATTACATGCACATTGTGGACAATATAGATCCTTGGAAATAGTGAAGTATTTTTACCTTCTGCTTTTCATCCTCATTGTCCTCTATTTGGAATTTTTAAAGGATTTTTTTTTAATTTATAAGAAACTCCATGGTTATTTTCCATGCTGGTATACAGCAATGATTAGCAAAACTGGACTTTTTAAACATTGGATTCAGATTTAGGAGACACCTGATTCTCAATTCTACCTTGGATACTTATTAGCTGTGTAACTAGAGACACAGTACTTAGCTTCTCTGAATCTCTGTGCTCTCATTTATAAGATTTACAAAATTATAGTTATAGAATTTATCTCAGAGGGGTGTTATGAGGACTCAGAGAAACAAAATGTGCAGAAAACCTTGAAGCATTCTAAAGATGCCAACCATTTTTATGTCAACTATTATTATTACACTATCATTAGCATGATAGTGTTTGTTGCCCTACTGCCCACCGCAGAATTATCTTATAACAATACTGTTCCTTCTGTGGGATATAGAATCAAGGAGAGAATTCACTTGTTATGTCTACTTACTGAAATTGGTAGAGTGCTTTCACCATTACAATTCCACAAAATGCATCCCAAAGTTCTGGGAAGGCATCATATGATGAGAGGTAGTATTCAGGTCCATGGTTGTACATACAAAATAGATTAAGAAAGCGATATTGCTAGCATGCCAAAGACATTTGAGAAAACTCCCCAATTAATCTTGGCCATTGAGAAGTTGAATGAGTGACCAACAGTGACCTAAATGGTAACTCTTGCTCCCATTCAAATAGGCTCTCTTGATCTACTCTGCTGCCTAAACTTGGGATAAGTTTTATTAATCATTTTCTCCCTTTGAATTATTATTAACTATTATTTCCCCTTTTTGATTACTATTGGATTTTTAATTATTATTTAATTGCCATTGCTAACCCATGAATGTCTTGATTGACTCAACATGTTAGAACAGCCTACCAGATCATAACTTGAACCACACATTCTTTCAACAGGAGGGTTTGCCTTTAGTCATTAGAATAGATCAACTCCATTCCTAAAGTGGAGTGAAGATACAAAAATATGGGAAGAGAGGAACAATTGATTGCTGACCTCAAGAGGATTATCTAATGAAAATGTGGAACAAAAAAATCACATTAAAAAATCAGAACAACTTGAAGAAACTATGTAAAATAAATGGAAATGGATTCTAACTGAACAAGGATGCATAAAGGCTGAGGTGAATGAAGAGATTAAAGCTAAGTAAAAGAGCTTCTCACGATTTTTGAAGAACCAATTGATTGGAGGACACCAACATGTGCTCTTTCCCCATTATACATGTGCATGATCAGGTCTGAGGGTAGTAAGAGGAAGAAAAAGTATTTCTTCCAAATGTTTTCCCACAAGCCTCTTTCCATGGACAAGATATTTGGATTGGATATTACTAAGTTTATAGAATCAAATGCACAAAGGGAGTGAGAAACAAACCTAGCCTTCAAATCAGAATAATTTGTTCTGCTTTGGGGGAGCGGAGTCAAGATGGCAGCTGGAAAGCAGTGACTGGTGTGAGCTCCCCACCAAGTCCCTCCAAAAACCTATGAAAAAATGGCTCTGAACCAATTCTAGAACTGCAGAACCCACAAAGTGGCAGAGGGAAGCAGGGCTCCAGCCCAGGACAGCCTGGATGGTCTCTGGGTGGGGTCTGTCCCATACAGAGCTCCCAGCTCCCAGCTGAGGGGAGCGAAGCTGAGCCAAGCAGAGCCCAGCACCCGGCACAGACCGTGGACCGACCAGACCACGACCCGACCACGACCCGAGTGAAGAGTGCCCTAGCATCCTGAATTACTGAGCTGTGGCATGTACCAGACCTCACAACCCACGAACAGCAAAGCCAACAGAGAAGGTTAGTGGGAAAAGCTGCAGGACTGAGTTTGCAGTTGGGCCGCCACTCCTGGGGCAACAGAGGTGGGGCAGCTTTAGAACTATGGCTGCAGTTGCTTCTGGCCCCAGGCCCACCTGGTGGGAGGAATTAAGTGGCTGATCAGAGCAGGAGTGAAGAGCCTGCTGAAGATTTAAGCCCAGTCTGGGTAGGGGGTTCTTGGGGAAGGAGGAATGCTGGTGAGGCAGCGCATCCGCCCAAGTGTGGAACAT
>JAQQSZ010018066.1:0-10658 GCA_028646595.1 Phalanger gymnotis | reverse complement strand
CCCAGGAGTTCGAGTGGTGAATATGATTTACGCCATCTTATTTTTTTGTGGCCTCCTGGCTACTCTTGTGAGGTGGGCCTACTGGGCCTGGAGGCTTGTGTTCACAATACTGGAATGGGGAGGTTGGTTCGCTAATTTGTTGCTCTGGGCCCTGAATAAATTTTTGGATGCCTTCTGCTTGGAGAATTCTGTATACCCAATGATTTCGAACCATTCTGATATTTATATGATCCTTTTTGAGATCATAAATTCGGCCTTCCTACTACACCACCTTTCCACAAAACTATGCAAATAGTCAGATAATTACATTAAAAATTTCTCTTGTAGCATTGCCATCAATAAGTTTGCAAAGTAACAGATCTTACCTAATATCAGATTCAGCAACATCAATTATATCCATATCTATGTTTATATCTGTCTATATAATATATACTCAAATATTTATACATTTTATATATATGTGTGTGTGTGTGCGTGTGTGCACTCCAGCCATATGTGTGTGTGATCACATGGTGATCTTTAACTATATCTGTTGCTTTGTCCAGTGTCAGTAAAAAATAGGAAGATACTAATTTCTCAACTAATTGATTACAAAGGCCTTAAGTCATCTGTACCTTTCTCCTTACCTGTTCGTATGATGTTCCAGCTCAGTAGCTGCAAGCTGTGTTTCTTCTATCAAATGAGACTTTATAGTTAGTAATTCTTCAAGCCACTTTATTACAAAGCCAGTTATCCTTTTTATGTGAGACTTGGGTTTGTTTGAAGACAGCTGTCATGTTTCTTCCAATTTCCTTTTTTCTCCAGGTTTAGTTTTGGTTTTGTATCTGATTCTGTTTGGAAAAAATTGTTTTATCTTGCCAATGTATAATATATGCACGCTTTCATGATATCATTTCAGTGTATCAGACTCCAGTCTGTCAGTAAGTAAACCAAATAGTCTTTCCTTTCTAGCAATAATAGTACTTACATATCTCAATGATAAATGCAGTAGATTGTGTTTTCTAGTTTGTGTTTTGCTTTGTTTTTTACTTCATATTTTCTAACTATATACCTTGGATTGTTCTGGTTTCATCTGCTTCAGGGTGTTTTCAAACCAGTTTCATATTTCTCCATCATAAAGACATTTTTCTGCTTAGAGTTATACAATGAAATGTAATTGTTGAACATTTCAAACAACTTATGTGTTCTCAGTTTATCTCAATTAAAAAATTGGAAACCAGTTTATTATATTGTATTTTCCAAAATGAATATTTAAGAAATATAGTCAATTTTTGGTAACTTCTAGCTTTCACACATTTTTAACCTTGATTTCACACATATGTTCAAAATCAGCAAGCAATGCAAACACACACATACATATATACTACATACATACATATACATACATATAGCTTGTCTGTATGAGCCTATACTAATATGATGGTAACAGTGGGTGTATTGCTATGATATGTTCACATTAACTTTTTTCCATGGCATTTCCTTTTTAGTGCATAAATACATAGACTTTTCCCATTTCAAACCAAGTTCAAATCAAACTCAACAAAATTGAGACTAACACAGTGAACTCCCTCCAACTGATAGTGTATACAGTACAGTTGTTATTTAATGTAGTATGCACAAAGAAGGTCCACTTCGAATCGGCGTGTGTCAAATCTTATTTAGAAACCAGAGCCTGTAGGGAGCAGATGAAGGAACTGAAAACATTTAGCCAGAAAAGAGAAATTAGAAGGCACATGATAGCTTTCTTCCAGTATTCGAAGGGCTGTCATGGGGAAGAGGATTAGCTTTCTTGTGCTTAGTCCAAGAGGCAGGGCAAGGGGAAGTGGATGGAAACTGTAGAGCAGTAGATTAATGATTGATAGAAAATTTTCTTAATAGCAAGAACTGTCCAAAAGTAAAGGGGACTGATTTGAGAGGTTCTGAGCTTCCTGTGACTGTAGATCTTCAAGTAGAGACATTATTACTGCTTGTTGAGGATACTGGAGAGGGGGATTTCTGTTCCAGGAGTAAGTTTCCACCTGTAAGGCACTGTGATTGTCTGAGACTAATGAGATGCTTGTATATACAAAGCAAGTGTCTAGAGCTTGCGTTGGTGGAGTATTTTTACTTTGTGACAGGTTTTTGGTTTGTTTTTTGGGAGGTGGGAGAAGGCTAAAATAGAATCAGCTGTTGGTGGTTGCTAATGGCAACTCAAGAGGAAAATAATGAGCTGCTGAAGGTCCTCTAAGTGGCAGCTTTAGTGTTTGGCAGACAAAAGGCCTGATCTGAAAATTGGCAAGGACTCGTGGGTTTATTTTCAAAGAACTGCATTGTGTTGGGCAACCATTAATGTGGTCAAAAAAATTACTTTTCATTTCATCTTTTACTTATACATCATTTGTTCATGCCAGGGGTTCTTTTTCTTTTAGATGCATAGCTGGATAGCCAGTTGAAAGTTAAAATGCAAAGGATGACGTGTGTGCGCGCACAGGCACGCACACTCGTATATATGTGTTTTGAGGAAAAGAGATCGGGTTCATTTTATTTTAATATTCAAATTGTTCATATAAAGGCTAACACCAAAAAAGGCATCTTTTTCATCTTTTCCTCAGACCTCTGAAATCCTCAGTCAACAAGCATTAATTAAATATTTACATCTCAAGCACCATGCTAGTTACTAGAGATACAAAGAGACAAAATTCTTTGTCCTCAAGAAACTTATGTGTTATCAAAAGACACAACATGTACACATTCTAAGTGCAGCAGTTGTAACCACTGCTAGGTCCAGGAGCTGGGGAATTGTACCCTCTTCCTCTCTTTTAAGAGTATTCTCTGGACCAACAGGCATAGTAACTGGGGTCTTCCCAGTGGGAGACTCTGGCCTCAAATGAAAGGGATTAGGTACCTTTTCTCATACTCTGGCTTTTTGACACCTCTGGGGTCCCAGTGAAAATTACTTATTACTTAAGTTTAGCAAAACATATCTAAAGTTGGAGTAGAAAAGTATTCAATGTATGATATGAATGAGGCATAGAATAACTATTTCTTATATATTTTATAAAAAATACAAACTTACAAGCCCACAGTTACACAAAAACTTAAAGAAACAGCAGCAATAACATAACTACTACTATACAATGATGCTTAAGACATCAAGAAGATATAGTTTTCAAGACTGCTGAATGAGCATTTTACCTCAGCTCTACACTGTCCAAATAATTCCTCCCTCCCAGGTTCCAGATTTCTGGCAAGCTGAGCCAGGGGTTGAGTATCTCACCTCATCAATGTTATCTTTTCCTTGAAAAGAGGCATCTCTGACCAAAGGTCTCAGAATCTTATTGCCTTTCAAGTTCACAAAGTTGCCTTTAAGGTTGAACACATCCATCTTGGAATTGCTGTTTAGTCACTTGCTTTCAGGGAAGCAAACACAAAGCAGAAAAGGCAGTCAGGGGACCAAAGACTCATGCTCTGCTTATTTAGATGAGTGCTTATCATAGCTGGTATGTGGGAGCAATTGCCATTCTCTCAAACTGGGGGAGAAGGTTGCTGCCCTTTCCGCACAGTCTCATGGAAAATCTAATGAAAAAAAAATTATACTCCAAAACAAAGACATAGTAACAACAATATTGTACTACTATCAACTGTGAAAGACTTGTCTGTTCTCAGCAATACAGTGATCTAAGACAATTCCAGAAAAAAATGAGTGGAATATGGATGTAGATTGAAGCATAGCTATGTTCTGGACAGACTTCTCCCTGTTCTTCCCTTTTGGGATACTAACACTATCAAGTCTCCCTTTTGTTTGAATGGGTGGGAAATCTTTTGCTGTCTTTGTTTTGGAGTATTCCTCAGCTATTTCTCAGCACTGAGTCTATCAGGAGTCATTGACTTGTATATGATGTGATGCTAGAGATGGGAAACTTTCACATACCCAACCTGGGTGAGGTCAGAGCCCTCAGGGCTCTGAACTGGATATAATTGAGGGGAGCTTGGTGTTTGACTTTTGGGGATCACTAATGGAAGGAGTGTTGAGATTCTGGGCAAGCCATTGTAACTGCCCCTGGCTTTGCTAACCCAGACCCATTGGTTCTTCTCTGGTAACTACATATTGTGATTTGATCAGACAAGGTCTGTCTGTTGATATTTGTAATTTTTGTTTGTATTTGCCCTGAAGTTCAGGGGGCTGATCTTTTCCGCCTGAACTAAGTGAATGATATATGTATGTTTAATTAAAGTGAGATTGTTGACCCTTTAAAGTTACTTTCCTTAGAAAAGCAGATCAAAGAACTTGTGGCAGCTCTTGTTGGTGGTCTTGTTGGGACTCATACCTCAACAGCTGCTGCTAGCCACATTGTTGTTACAACTTAAAAAAAAAGACTTTCTTCATTTTGAGTTTTTTTTGTCTGTGTTATCTTGCACAACATGACTAATATGGAAATATGTTATGCATGATTACACACGTATAACATATCAAATTGCTTGCCTTCTCATGAAAAGGGGACGGGGAGGAAGGAGAGAATTTTTAAAAAGAATGTTAAAAACTTTTACAGGTAATTGGAAAAAAAATAATTAAAAAATGAGGACAAGTATAATGTAGGGAGCCATTCGTGATTCTCTTTAAAAGAGAAAAAAATATCGTTTTCCCCTTTGAATTTTATGGCACTCAAACCCATTCTTTGAAATTGACGCAACCTTCATAACAAAACTTCAGTTTTCATTGGGTCCTTATGGCAATAGAATGTTGGCTATGATAATCATATTTGCTCCTTTTTACATAATAGCACTGTAAGAATAACTATCCTCTTAATAATCTTGAGGCAAGTAGTATAAGAATTATCCTAATGCGTTATATTCCTTTCACCTAAGTTTTGTGGGTAAGAAAAACCAGTATCATAAAGTTCAAAGTAACATGTCTGTGACCATACAACTGGTTAAGTGTCAGTTCTAGAATTTGAATACAAATTTCCTGTTTAGGTATAAATGTGTAATCCACTTCAAGAAATTCCCAAACAGATAAATTGGAGCAAAGTAGACTCTGTACATAATGCTGGATCTATGATCTACAGAGATGTAGTTTTTTTTTCTCCATGCATCTTTCCATGACTTCTCATCCCTTGAATAAGAAATTCAAATTGTAAATTTGCATTTACAATTTTTTTTTTCAGACAAAGTCATTGCATGGATTTGTTTTGCTTGACAATCTTGTTTGTTACAAGAGGGAGTTACTTTTTGGGGGAGAGTTGGGAGATGGGGCAGATGAGAGTGCTATTTTAAAAAAGAAAGTAGTGAATGTCAGTGCCATAAAACAGGCTTGATATCTTGAAGTCATTCTTTTGTCTATATAATGTCCAAAAGTCTCAAGTGCAATTTTAAGTTTAAAGCTATTACAAAACTAAGATTATTATAGACACCTTGTCTATTTTATTAATTGCCAAGCCCTTGCGAGTCTACTTTCACTACCCTTATACCCTCATTGTAGCTTACCCGGGCTATTGTAATGATCTGCCTGTTTTCCCTCCTTATAATCTCCCACATTTCAGTTCTTCCTACCTACCACTGCTAGAATAATTGTACTACTACATGTCTCTGATCTTAGAAGCATCTGGGTGGTACAGTGGATAGACTGTTGGAAGACTTGAGTTCAGATACTGAGGGAAACACTTCCTGGTTGTGTGACTGGGCAAGTCACCAGCTCTCTTAGCCTCAGTTTCCTCATTTATAAAATGGGGATGATAATAATACCTACCTCACAAAACCATCACGAGTTTCAAATTTACAGAAATGTATAAAATGTGTAAACCTTAAACCACTGTATAAATAGTAGGTATAATTATTGTTATCATATTGCTCTTGCTAGAAAAGCTTTAGTGGTTCACCACTGCTACCGAACAATAGTCTAAAATCTTTAATCTGGCATTCAAATCCTTTAAGAGCTAAGAATATGTATTTCTGTAGTAGTTTCAGGTTTTCAGTGTACTTTTCTCACGGTACCCCTGTAAGGTAGATGCAGCGTAAGTGTTATGATTCTCATTTTACAGATGTGAAAACTGTAGCCTGTGAACATCTAAGCTAGTGGTTGCCAATTTGATCTCCCTTGAAAAGTTTCTCCAAGATGAAAAGGGAAATGAAATATTCTCTTTAAAGCAAATGCTAATATTTATCTGAGGCCAAAGAATAACAATCAGTCCTCATTGATGCAGTATACTTTGTTTCACAAATAATCTCTAGGAAGGCAATGACCATGGTTTATCCAAATTTTGTTATTCTTTAAAATTCAGACTAGTGTTCTGCACACATTTCATAATTAATACATTTGCTGAATTGAATTTTCTAGAATTTAGTTCTTAAGTCAATCAAGAAGCAGGTATTAAGCGCCTCCCAAATGCTAGGCATTGTGCCAAACGATAAGGATACAAAGGAAGGCAAAAACAAAAAAATGTTATTTAAAAAAAATGCAATTCCAACTGTCAAGAAGCTCACTATCTAATGGGGAATTTAATGCACTAATAAAAAGTATCAATTCATCTTCCAAACACATGGAATTGTCTGAGGGTGAGAAAAAAGGGAAAAGGGGCAGGTATCCTAAAGAAGTGGACTGTTATTTTTATTTTTGTCAGCTTTGCAATGTATATTCCTATCTCCCATCAAGAATATGCAACTTGGAGAAACTAGAACAAATCAGAGAACACTGATGGATTCTATTCTTTTGCCATTGGTTTTTCCTTGAAATAATTAATGTTATCGCTGAACTAGCTTCTAGAATAGTTTGCTTTTAGTTGCTTGGCGCTGTCGTCTCCAGGCCTAAGCCCCAAGCAGCTGTTGTTATTATATACTCTTACTGTAAACAATATAGTCTTTCAGAAACTGGCTGCCACGTTGTCTGTCTCCTTATCTCTGGAGCAGGCTGCAATGTAATATTATAGCATTTTCTGTCCATGTCAGTGAATATGGATTATGAGCTCTTTTAATTTTCTTTTATTAACCTTTGAAAAATTGGCATATCAGCAAAACTTGAATGGAAGTTTGGCTCTATCTAGCACTGCTGATGTAGTTTTATAGTTTAATGATTAAAAATTAAATAATTACATTGAGGACCCCACTCAAAACTAGATGTGATCTCCATTCATCTTTTAGGGGCCACACTTTAGATATATGTCTTTCTAGAGGTCTGATGCTACCTTTGGTATGTGAATCAACAGCTGTTTACACTTAATTCTGCAGGAAGATATCTAATGTCTAATGGATGTAGTTTTAATGTGACCTCAAGTTTTGTTATTTTTGAATAATGGCTTCTCTGACATTTGCAATAAGCAAATATGGCATTCTATGCCAAAATGATAATATTTTCCATTGAAGATTTTGTGAAATAAGACAGAAAAAAGTATAAAATTTTCTTCTCTAATAGTGACAGAAATAATGAAAGAGTACATTATATTGACTAGATATCAGCCTTTCAGAAATTCTGCTGTTCTTTTGTTGCAGCAGTTGGCTTTTGTCCTGGAACCTTCTTTTTTTCTTTTTTGAGGATTCTTTTCATTTTGCTTTTCAACAGAGAATGCTTTGCTAGTATGATAATGAGAAAGTCTTCCATGTGTAGGATCTATGTCCAGTAAGCTTACTGAGATTATTTGCCTTTGGAAAAATCTATTAAAATGTCTCTTTGCCCCCAAAATGTGGAGCTGAAGTCAAGAGGAAAAATGTGTATAAGGGGACATGACACTTCTCTTCAAGTGTTTCAAGTATTTGTGGAAGAGAAATTAACCTTGTTCTATTTGACCCAGAAAACCAAACTAGGAGTTATGGGTAGAAGTTACAAGGGTAGATTTAGGCTTAGTAAATGGAAAACTGCTTAACAATTGGAGTGTCCAAAAGTGTAATGGGCTACCTGAAAGGTAGTGGATTCTTTTTCACTGGAAGTCTTCAAGCAAAGGCTGTATGGCCACTTTCAGGGGTCATCCTGTATCTCTCCTCCTTTTCTCAGCCAAACTTCTAGAAAAATCTGTCTGTATTCTTCGTCTCCGCTTCCTTGCCTCCTACACATATCCTCAAATTCACACTTTTGTCAAGGGCATTATTATTTCTTCCACTCTCTTATGTTTGTAATCTAGAAGCCATCCATGATTTTTCATTCTCCTTCATTCCAAGTGTTCAAATCAGTCACCAAGCCTTGATTTCACCAACTCGCCATCTCCCAGTCACAATCATTCTTGTCCTGAACCTCATCACCTTTTGCCTGTGCTATTGCAATGACCTCTTAATTAGTTTCCCTGTATCTAAAAGCTTCCTACTCCAGTCCTCCACATAGGTGCAAAATTGATATTCATAAAGTACAGGTCTGACCATATCATTCCTCTGCTCAAAAAATTTCAGTGGTTTTCCATTGCCTTTAAAATACAATTTATAGGGAGGCAGAGCCAAGATGGTGGAGTAAAAGCAGGGACTTGCTTAAGCTGTCCCCCAAACCCCTCCAAATACCTGTGAAAATGACTCTAAACAAATTTTAGAGCACCAGAACCCACAAAAGGAGAGGATGAAACAAATTTCCAGCCCAAGACAATCTTGAAGGTCGACAGGAAAGGTGTGTTGTACCAGTCTGAGAGGAGTACAGTCCAGCTTAGGATACCCCAGCACAGACTGGAGCACCAGCAAACCTGGAACAGGCCTCAGGGGACTGAATCACTGGCATCTGTGGAGGTTTCCAGACTTCTTAACCCACGAAGGCCAAAGACAACTTAGAAGGTCACTAGGAAAGGTCTGTCAGAACTGAATAAGAGAGGAATGTGGTCCAGCCCTCATCTGGTCCCAGCCTCAGGTCAGGGGTGGTAGCATCAGTAGCAGCAGAGCTCTTGGACTAACAAAAGGTGGGGGGATTGAGCTGCTGATCAGAGGCGGCTTGCAGGGATCTCTTTGCTGATGCTGAGGCAGGATTCTCTTACTTTTCCCATCCTTGGATCTGGGTTGCAGTCCTGGGATGAGGAGGAGTGCTGGTGTGATGGAAAGGGAATCCTCCTCGCAGTTCCAAGGCAGACAAGAGTGAATGTGGTCACTCATAGACCAGAGCACAAGGCCAGGGGAGGAGAAAACACCTTTCCTTGGATCATACCACCTTGGAAGAACTGAAAATTTATCGGTCCCTAGAAATATCTCTGAAAACAGCTGCACAACACCCCTGAAGCTTGAGACAGTACACCCTCCACACTGGAACCAGAGTCCTACCTTAACAAAGAGTAAAAAAGTAAAATAATTGGCTTGGAAAATGAGCAAACAGCATAAAAACTCAGACTATATAATTATACTTTTGTGACAAAGAAGATCAAAACATACAATCAGAAGAAGACAACAAAACCTACATCCTAAGCCTCCAAGAATAAAATTAATTGGTCACAGGCCATGGAAGAACTCAAAAAGGATTTTGAAAATCAAGTAAGAGAAGTAGAGGGAGAATTGGGAAGAGAAATGAGAGTGTTGCAAGAAAATCATGAAAAACAAGTCAACAGCTAGCTAAAGGAGACCCCAAAAAATACTGAAGAAAATAACACCTTAAAAATAGACTAACCCGAAGATGGCGGCTGGAAAGCAGGGACTTGCATGAGCTCCCTGCCATGTCCCTCCAAAAACCTGTAAAAAATGGCTCTGAACAAATTCTAGAACTGCAGAACCCACAAAATAGCAGAGGGAAACAGGAATCCAGCCTAGGACAGCCTAGATGGTCACTGGATGAAGTCTATCGCGAACGGATCAGAGGGGAGCGGAACAGAGCGGAGCCCAGCGCCAGCAGTATCAGGACCAACCAGACCAGGAGCCGAGTGGAAAAAGCCCTAGCGCCCTGAATCAGTGAGTTGTGGCAGGTACCAGACTTCTCAACCCACAAACACCAAAGACAACAGAGAAGGTTAGTGGGAAACGCTGCAGGGCACAGAGTGAAAAGAGTTTGCAGTTGGGCCATGGCCCTGGGGGGAAGCAGGGGGAGGTGCAGCTACAGAACTAGAGCTGTAGTTGCTTCTGGCCCCAGGCCCACCTGGTGGGAGGAATTAAGTGGTGGATCAGAGCAGGAGTGCAGAGCCTGTTTTAAGATTTTTGTCAGGTCCAGGTTGGCGGTTTTTGAGGAAGGAGGAGTGCTGGTGTGGCAGAGCTGGCTGTATAGAAATAGCTCTGAAATTAATGGCGCATCCCCTCAGACTTGGAACAAAGTACTCTTTAGTCTACAAGCAGTCATACTCTGTTGAAAAACTCAAGAGTCAAGTAAGTTGGCTGGGAATATGGCAAGGCAGCGAAAATGCACTCAGATTCAGTCTCAGACTTTGGAATCTTTCTTTGGTGACAAAGAAGATCAAAACATACAGCAAGAAGTCAACAAAGTCAAAGAGCCTACAACAAAAACCTCCAAGAAAAACATGAACTGGTCTCAGGCCCTGGAAGAGCTCAAAAAGAATTTGGAAAAGCAAGTTAGAGAAGTAGAGGAAAAATTGGGATGAGAAATGAGAATGATGTGAGAAAACCATGAAAAACAAGTCAATGACTTGCTAAAGGAGAACCAAAAAAATACTGAAAAAAATATTAAAGAAAACAACACCTTAAAAAATAGACTAACTCAAATGGGAAAAGAGCTTCAAAAAGCTAATGAGGAGAAGAATGCCTTGAAAGGCAGAATTAGCCAAATGGAAAAGGAGGTCCAAAAG
>JAQQSZ010018065.1:0-10658 GCA_028646595.1 Phalanger gymnotis | reverse complement strand
AGTGTACGCCCTCTTGGAGTGTGGGGGGAAATGAGAAAATTTGTAATTCAAACGCCTGTGAAAATCAATGCTGACAACCAAACATGTCAAAAATAAATTAAAATAAAAGGGAAAAAAATTAAATAATATAGCAAAAAGGTCATCCGATACATTATTCACTTTAACAAAATTAGATTCACGTGAGGGTACAAGGATGTCTGAACATTAGGAAAAATATTTGACATGTTTATGTGAAAAAACGCAACAACCCAAAATACCAGCTCCAAATTATAAAATTAATTAATGAAAGAGCTTTTGAAAAACTACAACCCACTTTACCCCAATTGTCTTGCCTCCCTCCTCCAAAAAAAAAAAGAACTTCAACCCTCATTTGTGCTAAAAATCCTATAAAATATCGAAGAGAAGGAACTTTTAAAAATCTTGTGGAATACACGTATATAATGTACATCTGTGCATAAATTCATGTAATATATGTCTAAATTCAAAAGGGAAAAGTTAAATGAATTACAAGAACACAAATATAGCAACAGAATAATTACATAACACTTTCATATTCAGGTCTCAAATGGTTATTTAAAATGAAATAGACAAATGTAAAAGAAAGATATGCAGGAAAGAAAACATGGACCTGAAAAAAATCACACCAATTTTAGAGCTGAAAAGTTTCCGGCATCTTATGAATGGAGACGTTGAGTATTGTACATGGTTTTTAATACTGGATTGTAGGTTTACAAAAAAAATCGACCTGCTGGAGTACAGTTATAAAAGAATGTACAAAGTAGAAAGAATAAATATATGTTTTATTTGAAAAGTTTTTTTAATTGTCATTAATATAGGAGTTACAAGCAAAACATATATGTCCAAGTGGAAGATTAATCATCATTTCTTGAAAAAATGAATTGATCCAAGAAGAAATCAAAGGAACAAACTGATTTTTATTTAAAAAGTGTATTAATGATAAAAATCATCCCAGTTTCAGGAATGCAGCTAAAGCAGTCTTCAAAGACTTTTCTTTGAAAACATATATTAATAAAATACAGGAATAATGTAACTAAATTGACAAATTAAATAACAAAAATATCAACAAAAAACAACTCAAAATAAATACAAGAGGAATTGTGATATTCAGTAATCTGTTAGCTAAAATATAAAACAAAAAGAGTTGGAGGCTTTTCTCCAAATTATAAAATAGCAAAATGAAAAGGATACAAAAATAAAATTTCATACAATCAAATGTCAAAAAATGAAACTGAAATTGGATGAGCTTTAAACAAGTTAGGTAAGAACCTCTGGTACAGACAGATTTACTGGCAAATGGTATTACATTGTATTTTTTGATTTTATAATTTAATTTTTTCTCTAAACAATTATTTTATTATTCAATATTTTAGTTTTCAACATTGATTTCCAAAAGATTTTGAGTTAAAATTTTTCTCCCTATTTCTACCTTCCCCCCAATCCAACACGGCATTTATTCTGATTTCCCCATTCCCCAGTCAGCCCTCCCTTCTGTCACCCCATTCCCCTCCCATTCCCTTTTCCCTTACTTTCTTGGAGGTCAAGATAGATTTCTATGCCCCATTCCACACATATCTTATTTTTCAGTTGCATGCAAAAAAAATCATTTTTTTTTTTAGGATCTGCTTTTAAAACTTTGAGTTCCAAATTCTCTTATCTCTTCACTTCCCACCCACTCTCCCTAAGAAGGCAAGCAATTCAACATAGGCCACACATGTATCATTATGTAAAAAAACATACGATACTCATGTTGTGAAAGACTAACTATATTTCCCTTCCAACTATCCTGTACCGCTTTATTCAGTTTTCTCCCTTTACCCTGTCCCTTTTTAAAACTGTTTGTTTTTGATTACCTCCTCTCCCTATCTGTCCTCTCCCTTCTATCATCCCTCTTTTTTATCCCCTTCCTCCTACTTTCCAATGGGGTAAGACACCCGATTGAATATGTATGTAATTCCGTCCTCAGGTCAATCTGATGAGAGCAAGATCCATTCATTCATTCCCCCTCACCTGCCCCCTCTTCCCTTCCAACAGAACTGTTTTTTCTTGTCACTTTTATATGAGATAATTCACCCCATTCTATCTCTCCCTTTCTTCCTCTATCAATACATTCCTCTCTCATCCCTTAATTTTATTTTATTTTTTTAGATATCATCCCTTCATATTGAACTCACCCTGTGCCCTCTGTCTACACACACACACACACATGTGTATATATATATATATATATATGTATGCACATACACACATATACATATATACATGCATATTCCCTTCGGGTACGTTAATACTGAGGTCTCATGAATCATACACATCATTTTTCCGTGTAGGAATATAAACAAAACAATTCAAATTTAGTAAGTCCCTTGTAAGTTCTCTTTCTTGTTTACCTTTTCATGCTTCTCTTCATTCTTGTGTTTGAAAGTAAAATTTTCTCTTCAGATCTGGTCTTTTCACTGAGAAAGCTTGAAAGTCCTCTATTTTATTGAAAATTCATATTTTGCCTTGGAGCATGATATTCAGTTTTGCTAGGTAGGTAATTCTTGGTTTTAATCCTAGCTCCATTGACTTCTGGAAGCCCTTCAGTCCCTTAAAGTAGAAATGGCTAGATCTTGTGTTACTGTGATTGTGCTTCCACAATACTCAAATTGTTTCCTTCTGGCTGCTTGCACTATTTTCTCCTTGATCTTGGAGCTCTGGAATTTGGCAACAATATTCCTAGGAGTTTTCCTTTTGGGTTCTATTTAAGGAGGAGATCTGTGGATTCTTTCAATTTCTATTTTACCCTCTGGCTCTAGAATATCAGGGAAGTTCTCCTTGATAATTTTTTGAAAGTTGATATCTAGGCTCTTTTTTTTTATCATGGCTTTCAGGTAGTCCAACAATTTTTAAATTATTTCTCCTGTATCTATTTTCCAGGTCAGTGGTTTTTTCCAATGAGATATTTCACATTGTCTTCCACTTTTTCATTACTTTGGTTCTGTTTGATAATATCTTGATTTCTCATAAAGTCACTAGCTTCCACTTGCTCCAATCTAATTTTTAAGGTAGTATTTTCTTCAGTGATCTTTTGGACCTCCTTTTCCATTTGGCTAATTCTGCCTTTCAAGGCATTCTTCTCCTCATCGGCTTTTTGGAGCTCTTTTGCCATTTGAGTCAGTCTATTTTTAAGGTGTTGTTTGCTTCAGTATTTTTTCCATACTTTTCTGAGTTTCCTTTAGCAAGTCATTGACCTGTTTTTCATGGTTTTCATGCATCATTCTCATTTCTCTTCTCAATCTTTCCTCTACTTCTCTAACTTGCTTTTCCAAATCCTTTATGAGCTCTTCCATGGCCTAAGACCAGTTTATGTTTTTCTTGGAGGCTTTTGATGTGGGCTCTTTGACTTTGTTGACTTCTTCTGGTTGTATGTTTTGGTCTTCTCAGTCACCAAAGAAAGGTTCCAAAGTCTGAGACTGAATCTGAGTCCATTTTCGCTGCCTGGCCATGTTCCCAGCCAACTTACTTGACCCTTGAGTTTTTCACTGGGTTATGACTGCTTGTAGAGTAAAGAGTCCTTTGTTCCAAGCTTGAGGGGATGCTCTGTTGCTTTCAGAGCTATTTCTATACAGCCAGCTCTGCCACACCAGCACTCATCCTTCATCAAGAGCAGCCAACCCGCATTGGACTCAGATCTTAAGCAGGCTGGGCACTCCTGCTCTGACCCTCCACTTAATTCCTCCCACCAGGTGGGCCTGGGGCAGGAAGAAACTGCAGCTGCAGTTCTGTAGCTACCCCACCTCTGCCGCCCCTGGGGTAATGGCCAAAATGGGAACTCCTTCTTTCACTCTGTCCCCCACAGTTTTTCCCACTAACCTTCTCTTTGGTGTTTGTAGGTTGAGAAGTTTGGTAACTGCCACAGGTCACTGATTCAGGGCCTTATGGCCTCTTCCACCTGGCTCCTGGTCTTGTTGGTCCTGTTGCTGTCCACTCGGGGCAAGGCTCCCCTCCGCTCCCAGCTCCATGTGCGATAGACCTCACCCAGCGATCAACCAGGCTGTCCTGGCCTGGAGCCCTTCTTCGTTCTGCTATTTTGTGGGTTCTGTAATTATAGAATTTGTTCAGAGCCATTTTTATAGGTTTTTGGAGAAACCTGGTGGGGTTGTCGCGCAAGTCCCTTGTTTCTAGCTGCCATCTTGGCTCCATCCCCTGAAACTTCATTTTCTGACAGAATTTTGTAGACTGTTTCCTTTCTCATTCTTGTTTTAAAAAATAGAATAAAATGGTAATATGACTATTCTTTAACGTGTTTGATGGTATTTGCCAACAAAGCCATTAGCTAATCTTATACTGAAGACCAAAGGATGGAAATAAGATGACCAAAATGAAACATGAGCAGGACAATATCACAACAGAGAGGATTGTGTATACAGTTACATGGCAGCACAACCGATAATTCAAAAGAAATAGAAGCTTAGGCACAAAAAACCATATAAGTAGCATTAAGATAACCTGAAAATGAAATCTTAGAAGATATAATGTCAGAAAATGAAATCAAATCTGGGAACCAATGGGTTTATGGGTGAATACCATCAGATTTTGAAAGAAAACTTAATCACATTACTAAAAAAAAATTCTAAAGAAATATGAGAGAGAAAACAGTCCACAAAGTCTTATCATTAGATACAGTCCCAAAAAAACTAGGGAAGAATTAAAAATTGAAGGATTGGAAGAGAGGGAATCAAACTAAGATTTATTGTTGTTCAGTACTTTCAGTTGTATCCAACTTTTTGTGGAGATCAGAGGAATGCACACCTGAGCTGAGAGCAGTTTAGGTAGAAGGCCTTCAGTAGCTCTTTGTGTATGTCCAATTCTGTTGTGATTTTTTCCCACCTTACCTGCTTAGAGTGGTCTGTGAAATGACCTCATATCGTTGGGAAGAGAACTTAGTTTGTCTTCAGAGAACTCATTGGGAAAAATTTTCATTGGGCTAGACATGTAGAATAAGCCATACTTTTGAGACTGTGAAAAAGTGTTAATTTATTTGATTTGATTCTACTTATTACAAGGAAGGACTTCCATTTAAATAGAAGAGCTCATCAATTTAACATTTTAAAAATATGCAAAAATCTTGTTGCAAAATAAATTGTATAATAATACACTATGTATAGAAAATAGAGTAAAGGATGTTGATATGAAGGAATTTAAATAATATCATGGTAAAAAGACTACAGCATTATATCCAATAAATTATTCCCTGTTACCAAATTGGATTTATAGGAGAGATACAAGTATGACTGAATATTATGAAAATTATTTTGATATATTTAATATAACAAGTTAACATTAAAATATTTAACATAAAATTAACTTAAATTAATTATCTATTTTAAAAATCTAATGTTTTGTAACATATTTAATATATTTTCTATCTACATGATTTTAGTAATTAAGTTTAGTAATTTTTTTTAAAAAAAATACTTGCTCTAAATCATGATTATTTGACAAGACCCAGAAAAAGCCTCTGAAAAGGTACAATGCTCGTCTGTTGAAAACCATGAAAATCTAAAAAGAGAAGGCCATTTATATATTTCAAAACAAAAAGTAGCATTCTTTTTAATGGTAAATAATAGAAACATTCCTATTACATAGAGGGATAAGTAAGGATGCACTCTCACTCATCCCCAATTTCCCCCTATTCTTTTACATAGTTCTGGAAATGCCAGTGCTAGTAAGAAGACAAAAGAAATTAAGGATCTAAACACACACACACACACACACACACACACACACACACACACACACACACACACACACACACACACACCCGGAGCAGGGAAAAGTAAAACTATTTAGTGACACTATGGTCTCTAACTTAGAATGAAAAACTCAAAAGTGAATGGAAAATGATAAATAGTGAAGGAGAAAAGCAAAGGAAAAATTAGAAAGGTGAACAGTGAAAGAGAGTAAAAAAATGGGTGAGGAAAGGAAAAGGAAAGGAAAGACTGAACTGTTTACCTTATGAACAGGAAAAGAGAATGGACAAAAATGGGGAGAGAGATGGATAGAGATAAAGATTAAAATAAAATATAAATTGGAGAATTTGAGATAGGGCAGACAAGTTAGAGCAGGCAATCAGGACAGTGTCTATGGGGTAGACTAGCATCACAGAATTAGGAGCAGAACTATATGCCAGTTCAAAGTGCTGACAATAAAGAAAGTGAATAAAACTCAAAAAATTGAAACGGAAGGTAAACACAAGTCTAATGGTCAGAAATTTAAATATGACTAGGTCACATAATGCAGCAGAAAGGGAGTGTGAATGGACAAAAGACAAAGCTTGACAGTATTATGAGTAGAGAAAAAAGTCCACCACCAAACAGAAATTACTCATAACAGAGTGAAAATGACAGGTAGATGAAAATTGGTTATAAGAGGTGATAAGATAAAGAAGGAAAGAAAGGAATCAAGGAAAGAAAGAAGGAATGAAGGAAGAAAAAGAGAAGGTGAGGGAGAGAGACACAGAGATAGGGAGTGAGGGAGGGGAGGGAAAAGAAGGGAAGAAGAGGGCAGTGGAGGAAGAAAAGGAGGAAGAAACAAAGAAAGGAAGGAAGAGAAAAAAGAGGGAGTTGCAACTATGGTATCAGAGAAACAAAAACATATATAGCATTAAGAGAAACGCAGAAACTAATTTCTGTTTAAAGTAGTGAAAGTTAATGAACGAATATTAATATGAAAAACATATGTAGAAAATAGCATAAAGTCAAATTCAAAAGGGAAATTTTAACTGAATTACAAGAAGACATATAGACTTAATAATTGCAAGATACTTAAATGTTCATCTCTGAAAGACAGATGAATCTCAAGGAAAGATAAATAGCAAAAAAAAAATATAGAACTGAAAAAACGTTTCATATTAAAACCTGAAAGGCTTCTGTCATTTTACAACTGGGAACATAAAAGATTATACATGCTTTTTAGTACCAGATGATACATTTACTAAAGTAGGAGATATGTCAGAGGAAAGAATAGTTCTAAGGGAATGTTATGAATTAGAAAGTGTAAAGATATACATTGCACATGATAATGTTTTGAAAATCATTAATATAGGAGATGCAAGCAAAGGCTATAGGCGCAAAACAAGAATTAATCATGACATCCTTAAAAATGAGTTAGTCAAGGAACAAAACATAGAAAAAAATGTTTATTATGTTTTCAAAAAGTACAATAATGATGAAAAACATTCCAAAATTTCCGGATGGGAGCTAAAGCAATCCTCAGACTAAAAAAAAAAAAAAAAAGCTTATCGCTAGAAACATACATTAACGAAATAGACAAACAGTGAACTGAACTGCCATGTTAAATAATAAGCAAATGAACAAAGAAACAAATCCAAAATGAATACAAGATGAAATTGTGATAATCAGAGAAATAGCTAAAATATTTTCAAAGGCTATAGAACTGACATCCAGAACTAAACGTTCTTTGAAGAGATGGTCAAAATTATGATTTCACATGTATAACCTATATCAGACTGCTTGCCAAATTGGGGAAGGGGGAGGGAAAAGGGGAAGGGAGAGAAATTTAGATCTCAACATCTTATAAAAATGAAGGTTGAAAATTGTACTTATGTGTAATTGGAAAATAAAATAAAATACTATTGAAATAAATGCTCATTGAATTCAAAAGAAAAGATGGCCAAAATTGCAAAATTTTATTTAATCTAATCAGAAAAAGGAGGGAAAGAAATCAAACTGTCAGAATAAAAATGAGCAGGGAAAAACCACAACATAAAGGAAATAAAGAATTTTTGTAACCTAGTGTTCACACAAGTACATGTTAGCGCAATCGAGAATTTCAAAGAAATGGAGGCTTTATCACTCAAACTATAAAATAGCAAAAAGAATAGGGCATGAAATCAAGATCTTACATTATCTATTGTCAGAAAATGAAATTAAGAGGGACTTAAGGTAATTACGAAGGAAAGAAATCTATGGTGCAAATGGATTTATAGGTGAATTTTATCACTATTTTAAAGAATAATTCATTATAATACATAAGATATTCTTTAAAATAAAAGAAGACAAAGATTCTACCCAAAACCATTTTATCAGAATGCCGATAAACAACCAGGAAACAATAATGGAAAGAAGAGAAATATAAGCTATATTAGTACTGAATATTAACTCAAAATAGTTAAGAACCGAGTAAAATGACCACATCAACGTATCCGGTAAATTGTTCCCTAAGGCTATGCCATATTTTATTCAGGAATACATAGATGACTGATTTAACATCAGGAAAAAAGTTTGGTATAGATTCATTTATATACATATATACATGTATATATACATATATATGTAATCACGTCTCATGATTCTATGGCAAAAATACAGAGAAAGCCTTTGAAGAAGTGTGACTCTCATTCATGTTGAAACCCCTACAAAAATAGGAAGAGAAATGCCAATTAAAAAAAAATTGCAGGGGGGAAGGCAGGGCAATTGTGGTTAAGTGACTTGCCCAAGGTCACACAGCTAGTAACTCTGTCAAGTGTCTGAGTCTGAATTTGAACTCAGGTTCTCCTGACTCAGGACCGGTGCTCTACTCACTGCACCTCCTAGCGGCCTCAAGAGGAGAAATGCCTTTTTAAATATGATAAAGCTTATGTATTTCCAACCAAAAGGTAGCATTATGTCCAATGGAAAAAAATATTAGAAGGATTCTTAATAAATGTATGAATAAAGCAAGGACACTATCCCCCATCCCACCCCCATTTCCCACTGTTATTTGACATAATAGTACCAGAAATGTTAGTGCTAGCAAAACAAAAAATTAAAATAACAGGCAAAGTGGAGACAAAATTATACCTATTTACTCACAGTGTAGAGGTTTACTTAGAATACAAGATTCAAAGAACAAGTTGAAGGAAAGCTAAATAAGGAGGAAGACAAAGCAAAGGGAAACTTCTTTGAACAGAGAGCAGTGAAAGAAAATGACAAAAAATGTTAAGGTAGTGGGGATGAGGGGAAGAGGACAGGAAAGATTCTGAACTACTCGTTGGTTGGTTGTTGTCCTTCGTTCTCAGAGGACCAAAAAATGACATCACTATGCTAGAGGCAAGTCACAGTGTGTCCGACTGCGGTGGATCAGACGAATACAACTTCGGAACGCTCTACCACAGATTGGGCACAAAGAGTCCATCTGTACTACTCACTTTCCTGTGCAAGGAAAATGAGCAGAGAAAAATGAGTAAAAGAATGACAGACACTAAATAGATAGAATAAAAATATAAGTGAATTCAGAGAACTCGGGACAGGGTAGACAAATGGCCTTGAGTTGATCAGGTGACAGTGGGATAGACTAGCATCAAAGTAATAGGAGCACAATTATATGCTGGCACAAAGTACTAACTTAATATAGGGAGCAGATAAAAATCGATACAAAAATGAAGGAAAACACAAGACTCATGATCAAAAATCTCAATATGAATGCATGAAATAATACAGCAAAATGAGCAAATGATGCATAAGAACCCAAACTGAACAATCGACAGTATACCAAAAACCCATCTAAAATATTCATACAAATTGAAAATGAGAGGCTAGACGAAAATTGGCTATACAAAATATGATACAAAAAAGTAGAAATTTCAACCATAGTATCAGAAAAAAAAATATAGAGTTGTATCCGGGGAGAGAGAAGTAGTGAAACTACTTTCTTATTAAAGGAACCAAAGTCACTGAACAAATATCAATTGTTAACATATAAGCATAAAATTGAATAACATGTAAATTCAAAAGTGAACAGTTCCTGGCAGTACAATTTGCAAGAGTAAAAAGGCATGGAGAGTAACACAATAATTACAGTTCGCTTTAACGGTCATCTTCCAAAGGTGGAAAAATCTAAACAAAAAATAAACAAGAAAGAAATATTGGCCTGAACAAACTCTTTGTTAAAAGGTTTCTGGGATCTTGCAAACTGGAATATTAGAGATTATATATGGCTTTCCCATGACATACGACATTGTTACAAAAAGAGAAGATATGCTAGGTCATAAATATGTTATAAATGAGTTCTGCAAAATAGAAAGAGTAAGACCATATATTGCAATAGACAACATCAAGAACAGTCATTAATAACAGAGACTGAATGGGTCCAAATGGAGGATTAATCATGACATCCTGAAAAATGAGGTGTTCAAAGGACAAGTCATAGATTCAAATTAATAATTACACAAAAGAGTAAAATTACATTGAGAAAACATGAAAATTTCAGGGTTTCATCGAAAGCAGCCCTCAGAGTGAGGAAAATTCATATCTCTGCAAAAATATGTTTCTTAAAGAGAAGAAGAAGGGATCAACCAATCAACATTTACCCTGCCCAGATACTCTTCCCCAAGGAGACTCTACCTCTCTGGAAAAGGCTGGCTTGCATCGAGGGCTTCTTCTCTACCCTCCTCCTCCTCTTGTCCATCCAAGGGGAAGGCAGGCAGTAACCCTCCTGGGGCTTACACGTAAGAATGCACCACGCACTCGGGGGCTGTTGTGGGCCGCGGGGAGGACCGGTCCTCTGCAGCAGGGATTCTACCGCCTTGCGCTTCTGGAAGACACGTTCTTAGTGTCTGTGTAATGATGTCCAAGTGAAGTATCAGAGCATGGATT
>JAQQSZ010018064.1:0-10658 GCA_028646595.1 Phalanger gymnotis | reverse complement strand
GATGGCATAAATCATATTCACCGCTTGAACTCCTGGGTCCACACAGGGGTCGGCTCTGCTTCGGATTTCTTCCAGCTATAGTTTTCTCGCCTCTCCTCGCAGCCAAGCCTCTGGCGTTCTTAAGTCCCGCCTCAATGACTAGAGACCAGAGTCCAGAGACCCATTGGTTCCCGAATTGGCCCCTTTTAAGTCTTTAATCTACGCCCACAGGGGTTTCACCCCTGATAGGGCTTTGAGCCTGGGGCTTAGCGTTTAACAGGTGAAAGTACTTTCACCGTAAACAAAAGCTAAACTCCTCAAGGGCACCCGTTAAACTAAGCCCATTTTGCCTTACTGGCACACCCCACCCCTTAACTTGGTTTTTAAGAGGAAAAATAAACCATGCTTTTTTTTCTTAATTTTTAGAAATCCTCCACCTACTTTACTTCATCCAGAAAAATGGTGCTGGGGTTTCAACCACTTCATTTCACAGTGAGTATTTCTTCCATTAAAAATTGCTTGTCCAGTGAGGGCTCGAAGAATAATTGGGGTGAAATCTAAATTGTGGAATTTACTTGGCGTTCGGAGTTGTATAGACTAGTGGATTACAGCACAGAATTTGTTCTGGTAAAAGACAGAAGATGCTTCTGTGGGATCTGAAAAATAAGTGGTTGATCTTGACCTTGTCTTGCAATTTGTCCTGTTAAGTGCAATGAACCTTATATATCTGAGAAGTTACTCTGACCCAGAGTAAACCTGTTAACATTATTTGTTTCCTTGACACAAAATTCTGTGAAGACAAGATGCCTGAAATTTGTCATCCACATTGGAACTTTCTGTTGGGGGAAGGGAAAGAGTGGCGGCTCTTTGGAGAATTGTTAAATAATAGTTGTGTAGTCTGCAAAAAAAAAGTTTCTTTGGGCTTTATAATACTACACAGAGCCCAGACCATAGCAATAATTCCTTTTAAATCTTCATTTTATAAGTTTTATTTTTCAATAGGAAGTTGCATTGGGTTCAGAGGCAGGAAGACCTGGCTTTAAATTCTGCCTCTGATGCTTATTAGTTACATGAACCTGGACAAAGTATTTAATCTCAATGTGCCTATAAAAATTTATGATTTTGTTTTTTCACCTTTCTTTCCTAATATATTCTTCTCCACCCTTCTCTATCCAGAGAGTCATCCCTTATAACAAAATTAAAAAGGTAGAGAAAAAAAGTAGTTATATATTTAGAACTGAAAGGGACTTCAACAACCCTTAGTCCATTATCATTTAACTTATCAAAAAAGTGGACTTCTGTCATAGCTTTTCAAGAATATGGTATTAAAAGACTTTGACGTAAATTTAGAAGAGACCTTCGACATCTTTTAGTCCAACCTCCTTCATCTTACAGAAGAAGAAACGGAGACCCAGAGGAGGAGGGGGGGTTTCCCAAGGCCGCGTAAATAGTAAGTGATCAAGAATTGATTTGAAAAAAGTCCACTGATTCCATATCTAGGACTTTTTCTACTATATCACATTTTATTTATATTTACTTTTTATATTTGTGTTTTCTACTATATTACAATGCTTCCCAGATCTGTTGAAAATGAGATGCCTCTGAGCTGAGGTGGAGGTGGGTATGGGGGCAAAAGTATCATAAGTGGGAAAATTGGGATCCTTGTTTACAGCTAGGGTATGAGGCCATAGGTCACATTAGCACAACCCACAGGTCGCATTAGCCACATCTCACCTAGAAACCCCATTTTCCCACGCTTTCATCTCGCCTTCACTGATTGACCTTCCTAATCTGAACATTACTCAGCCTAATGAAGGCAATTCAACTTTATTACTTCTGTATACCTATTTAGCCTCAACTAAAAGTAAACTCTAGTCCACCCTAAGAGAATTGCCACAGTTGGCTGTTATACTTTACTCACTACAGTCTTTGCCCATTTTCCTCTATGTGAGACTCCCTTATTTCATGCCACAAGTCCAAGCAGAAACATTCCAGGATCCTGATGTCCTAGACTTTCTCTATTGAATATCAGTCAGCTTCCTTGCCTTGCCATGGTGGGCATGAAGCTGAACTAGAAAATTTCCATGAAGAACAGACACTTTTTGGCCATAGTCTTGTCTGAAAAAAATATTTTTTTTCTTTTAAAATAATATTATTGAAACCTTTTATTTTTATATCTCCTACATTTCCAAATATATCCCTTTCCCTTTTCCTGGCTGGGGAGTCATCCCTTGTGACAAAGAATAAAGATGAAATTTGTTTCAACAAAATTAACAAGCACATCAACCTAATATAACAGTATATGCAACATCCCACACCTCAGTACAGGAAAGGAGGCATGTTTTCATTTTCTTTTTTTAAATTTGTTTTTTAAACGTATGGAATAAAACAAGTATTTTCATAAAATAGCACAATAAAAAGATGATTTCATATGAAACCACAAATCCACTATGTACAACTAGCTCTCCAAAGTTATATGTGTGTACACACACATACATATATTCAAAGTTATAACAAAGTTATGTAAATTTCCTTTCTCCCCTTTTTTTCTTCCCTCCCCTCTCCACTTGTCCCAGAGGTGACTACCATCAGACATTATTTCTTCTCCAAGGAAAGATTGATCATTATATTTATACAACATTCTCATTTTTTTGTTCTTTCTATTTGTTTTATTCATTGTGGATATGGTTTTATCAATTTGTAAAGTCTTCCCATGCTTCTATTACAGTAGGTATTAGAATAGGTTATGCTTAAGGTCTGAGGGGGCAGCTTGAAATGGCCCGTGTTTGTAGCAATTCTGCTCTCGGGAGTATTGTGAACATATGACGGTTTATGATTAAGCCCTTTAGAGAAAACCGTAACAATGGGCTAGAAACTTTGAAGTGCAGCAGTCAAGAAAAACATAAAAAGGTAAACATGAATAAACAATCCTAAGGAACTAAACAAGGATACACCACTTACATTCTAATGTGGGGAGATGACACAATGATGCATCTGTTCTTGAAGAACCCTATAGTCATCAGAAGTCATAGAGGGGGTCTAATTAGATAGAGGGCCTGGGAATGGTTCTATTATATCTTGATGATTTTAAAAGAAGGATGGAAATAAAGAGGAAGAACATGCTAAGTGGAGGGATGGGAGGAAGAGGAAGGACAGGTAAAATTATCTCACATAATTAGCGTGGGCAAGTAGAAGTTTTTACAAACAAGGAGGAAGGGGTTGGAGGAAAAAGTGATACTTGAACCTCACTTCCACCTGGCCTGGCCAAAGGAGAGAGGAAAAACACACACACACACACACACACACACACATGCATGGTTGGGTACAGAAATACTTTTACTCAACAGGTAAACAGGAGTGAAAGGGGAAAACAAAGAGAGGAGAACAAAAAGAAGGGTAGGTCAAGGGAGGAATTACTTCTGAGCAAAACAAACTCTAACTAAGAATATATAAAAATACTTTTGTTGTTTTTCAGCTTTTTTTTAGTTATGTCCAATTCTTCGTGGCTCTATTTTGGGATTTTCTTGGCAAAGACACTGGAGTGGTTTGCCATTTCCCTCATTTTACAGATTCATTTTATAGATGAAAAAACTGAGGCAAACAGGATTAAGTCACTTGCTCGAGGTCACATAACTAGTAAGTGTCTGAGACCAGATTTGAACTCAGGAAGAAGAGTCTTCCTGATTCCAGGCCCTTCACCACCTGCTCCCTCCCAATTTATATAGTACTTTTTTTTTTTCTCAATTTCAAAGAATTAGAACCAGTTCATCAATGACTAGACAAGTTATGGTACATGTATGTGGTGGAATACTATTGTGTTATAAGAAATGATGAAGGGGATAATTTCAGAGAAACTTGGGAAAATTTATATGAATTGATGCAGAGTGAAGTGAAAAGAACCAAGGCAACAGTATACACAGTGATAGCAATATTGTATGTAAAAACAAATAACTTTGAAAGACTTAGGAGCTCTGATCAGTTTGATGACTGACCACAAGTCCAGAGGACTCATGATAAAGCATGCTATCCACTTCCTTAGAGAACGGTAAACAAGAAAAATTGCAAATTGAGACATTTGGAGCAGGGGGATGTGGCCAATGTGGGAATTTGTTTTGCTTGACTATACTTGTTTGTAACAAGAGTTTATTTTTTCTTTCTTAATTGGAGTGAGAGAGAAGGCAAATTTTTGATGATCGAAATAAAAATTTAATTTTAAAAAGATTATATCATTCTTTAACAGAAAAAAAAATACTCTTAATAGAAACACCAATCTCATCTAAGGCAGGAGAGGGAAGAAAGACTGCAAACTCCTTTTATTCCCTTATCTTTTTCCCCTCAGTTTTCCAACCTCTTGAGTGAATGACTGCAACAACCACAGCACCAGTCTTACACCTTTCTTACTGCTTTAGCCTGTGCCTCTCCAGTCTCCAGGAAGGCATGGTTTTGAGAAGGGTGCAGTGCCTATGGGCCGTCTAGCTACAGATCCACATGACTGGGAAAAGTGCCACTATCTCCCTCTTGGTTGGTCCTTTCTTTTCTTTTCCCCCATGCTCTTCCCTTGCTCTTTCTCAAGTCCCAAATCATGCATTATTTCCTTGCTTCAGGAGCTGAGCAAAAATCTCCAAACCTCAGAACTGTTTGAAGACTCGGGCCTCTAAAGCCACTCTAGAGGAAACATTATGCTTTTCTGAAGACTCTATGTTCATAATTTCTAATTTAATATTGCATTACATTATGTAATATTGCATTGCATAATGTTGTATTATTACTGTTTGCATAGTCATTCCCTAGTTGATAGGCATCTATTTCATTTCAAGTACTTGGCTACTACAAAAAAGTGTTAATTTTGGTATATATGGAATTTTTTTTCTACCTTTGTCTTCCTTATGTTATATATAAGATTTCCAGAATCTTACCGTTTCCAGAATACTTGGACCAATTTTCAGGTTCACCAACACTGTACTAGTGCCCTTTGAACAGAAGTGTCGATTTCAGCCATATTCTCTGTTTAGACCAATTATCACAGAAAAATGGATCCTTTGCTAATCTGAGAAAGATAGAACCATATGTTATGTTATGGCTAGAACCATGTTATGGCTAGAATGACCTTTAAAGATGATTGAGTTCGTTTTTCCCCCAACCCAAACTATAGTGTAGTTAGGTGAAATTACTCTATTATAAATGTATTCTGACCTTTGAAACCTTAGCTCTGGAGGGGCTTTTAGGGGGTAGAAAAGGAAGAAGCCAAGTTAGGTGAAACAGGACACAAGGTGAAAGAGGAAGAAAAATCTAAAAAGGCCTTTATTTCATGTAGTGTCACTACTCTCTTCCTTCTTCCCTCCTTATATCTGTCTATATCTGTCTTCTCTCTCTCTCTCTCCCTCTCTCTCTTTCCCTCTCTTTCTCTTTCTTTCTCCTCCCCTCCTCTCTCTCTCCTCCTCCTTCCCTTCCTATGTCAGCCTGTCCCTCTCTCTATTATCTACCTATGTGAAGATAGGCCAAGAGGAAGGCTGTCTACACCAAGGTCATACAAGGAACAAGAAACACAATATGGAATTTGAAGCCATTTCTGACTCCGAATCCAATTCTCTTCCCACTTTATTTTTTGAAATGTATAGATTTTTGGTTTGGTTTTTATGAAGGAAGGACCTTTGTGAGTTAGTATTTGCCCTGGACCAGATGAAAAGCATTGATCTTGTCTAGCCACCCCATTTTACAGATGAGGAAACTCAAATTCAGAGAATTTAAGCATTTTGCCCCAGGTCACACAGTGAATCGTCTAGTACCCAGGGCTCCTAACTGCTAGTCTTTTGTTCTTTCCAGTACATCAACTGCTTGATGGGCAGTTGTTAAGATGACCAGTTTTAATAGATTTGTCTCACCCTAGTCTAGTCATGCCTCACAAGATGAGGAATGTGTTAAGTATCATTAGGAAAGGGTTGCTCTGAGACAAACCTCAGAATTTTTCTGGTTAGTAGTCACCAGCTCATTTAATTTGCTGAGGAGATACTTTTAAAGTGGGCCTAGAATCCCATTAGTAAACCAGGTTGCTGGGTTTAAAATAAAATAATGAAAACATCAGGCTCTTTAGTTCCAACTCTTAGTCATTAGTGATAATTGACTCATCTGTATGTGTTAGTTATGCATTTGTCAATGCATGACTCCTGACAGCTTAGTTACATAAATTTAAAGCAAAACTCCTATAATTCCATATTGCCTTTTATCCTGGCTAGGAGCCTGCCTGAGGTTTTTCTTTTCTTTCTTTCTTTTTTTTTTGTCACTTCTATGACGAGTGTTTGGCTTTATAGCAATTTCTTTATCTGCTGGTTTCCTGTTGGCTAATTTCATTTGCATAACAAGTTTATCTAGGCAAGTACCAGGCCAGACCTCAAAAGTGACAGCCCTGCTCCATTCAGCATCAAGGTTTTAATTTTGATCCTATCATAGCCACTATTGCCTCCTCTCTTGGTATTGCCACACCCTGGTCCTGAGCAGATTTATCTCTCTTTTTTTTTTTTTGTTATTTCAGTTTATTGTGCATCTTTCAATTAAAAAACAAAATGGCTGCTTTTGCCTTGTCCCTAGGTTTCTTCCTATTGTTTTTCTAAAATGTTGTGGGGTTTATCAGATGCAAGCGGATTCTGGCCTTCTTTTGTCTAAGGCTTTTACACTCTAAAATTAGACAATAAAGATAATTTTTTTCTTTTAGTTTTACTGATGCTATTTGTTCTTCATATAATACAGATAGTTCTCCAAAGAAACATAGCATCTAACATACCTAGTATCCCACTTCTCTGCTGAGAAGAGGGAGATATGTTAGGCCATCTGTCCTTTGGACCTAGTTACCTGGACATTACTGTTAAACTGAATTTATCTGGCTGCTAGTGACTTTGTTTTTAAAATTACCCTATTGTAGTTATTGTGTATGTTGCTCTCCAAGTTCTGAATAACTTCTTAGGACTCTTCCCTTGTTTCTGGGAGTTTTTCACATCTGTCATTTCTTATGGTACGATAATTTACATTCATATGCCATAATTTCTTTGGCCATTGCCCCAATTAATCAGCACCTAATTTCTTTCCAGGTCTTTTTTCTTACCAAAATAAATGTTGCTATGAATACTTTCCTATATATAGGAGATTTCTTTCTGTCTTTGACCTCCCTGAGGTACATTTCCAATAGTAGGATTTGGGATATCAAAGGGAAAGTGATTGTTTTTTGTCAAGGATGTAATCTAGTTTGTTTCTTCAAACAGTTATACCTAGGGCAGAGTGACTGGAACTTAGTGCCAGAGAGCAGAAGTTTAGATGGGCATGATTCCTCTCTTGGCAAGCCTGAACACTGTCTAAACCCTACTTGGGTCACCTCACTCAATGGTCTTGTCACTGTCGTATCTTCTAGGGTTCGATGACCCACTTCTTCTGTATCGTGTTCTCTCTATATCATGGGGTTGTGGAAGATGATAACTATCATACCTTCTCCTGGTGCCTTCCTTCTTCTATGTTCCTTGCCTGAAAGGCATCTATGAAGGAGAATGCCAGTGAGTTCCATATGAACTCTTCCACTATCCAGCCCTGCCCTGTCCCCTGCCTCAGCAGTGTCTTCCTTATGCTTGACATCATGGTCTCTGCCCGAGATCTCATTCAGGAACTCCACACTTGCCTTACGTTCTAGATGTCCTATTTGCAGCTCTGGCTTTAATCTATTTTGTATGTCCTTCAGTCACTAACAGCTGCCTATGTTGACATGTTTGATTACCAGAGTCAGAATTGGTACAAAAAAATTTGTGCATGGCATCATGAGGCATAATTTTCTTTGTTTCTGACCAGCGCCCCAAATGATAGAAATACTTTGCTACTGGGATTTTTTTTAAAATTGGATTATTTTTAATTCTACAGCTACTCAAAATGATGAGCCTTTAATTTATTCCTCTGGTTAGCAGTGAAATTCAGCTTTAGAACCTTCCTGCTTTTCTTCTGAGCCAGAATCTTTATGAAACTAAACATCACTTTGTTTGTTTTCTATATATTGATCATATCTCCCCTCCAGTCAACAATTCAGCTCTCAGTAGCCTAGCCTTGTTTTGTGTTTCAAGGATGCTTAATTCCTCCCTGGCTTCAGCAATGTCAGTAAATAACAAACTTTGCAAAGATAAATACTCTAGCTGCATGATTGATAAAGCTCCCACAAATATTCCTCTTGGTCTTTTAAATCTTTTTGTATTTATTCTCAGGAGGTAGTGAGCAGAGCTAATACTTCCTGGAGCAGAAGGATACAATAACCTTTATATTACTTCAAAAATTTGCAATTTTAATTAAAATGAACAGTGGTATCTCCAGTGACAGACTGTCTCTCCTTTTAAAATTTATTTGACCAGTGATTAGCTATTACGGCTCTTTGAATTAATTAGTATCTCTTGAGCTAAAGGGAATTAGTAAATTGATAGAAATACAGGGAGAAACCCAAAATACAAAAGAAAAAAACAAATTCAAGGTCTAAAATATTCTTCCCCTAACATGTAATTTTACAAATATATGTATAAGTACAACCCAAACTGCTCTCTAATTGTAAAAATTTAGAATTCTGTAAGTGTTTTATGAGAAGCTCAGAAACAGCTATGTATTTCAAGGTTGAATTTCCCTGATGCGATTCTAATTTAGATCACCTAATTGATCGTATAAAGACTCCAAGGGCCCTACTCTGTTTTCACTTATGGCCCACTTGTAATCTCTCTTATCCCACTGGAGATCAGATTTTCTTATAATTTGAACCGAGAAGTAGCTCAGCAGGATTTGGAGCTTTCTTCTACAAAACAAGTATCTCACCACAGACACTGGATGTAATACCTTCCCAGGGAATGTCAGGACTTTTGGGGTTGGGAGAGACCCAGGTTTGGTTGTGAAGAGGAACAGAAGTTAGGAAAAGAGAGTGAACAAAGAGGGCGATGCCAATTCTAGTGGGGAAAAAAACACCAAACAGCTCCATATGTATAATATTCTAATAAATATAAGAGATTTCACATTGACTGTAGGGAGAAAAGGTTAAACAGTCCAGATGTCTGTCCCAGATATATTTTATTATTTCCTGTGTTAATTTTCATCCTGCTAGAGTTTTAGCAACACAAACAACAATAATATCTGGCATTCATAGAAGCGTTTTAGGGTTTGCTTTATATATTATCTCATTTGGTCCTCACAACAACTCTCTGAAGTAAATACTTTCATTATCACCCCTATTTTACAGATGAAGTAGCTAAGGCTGAGAGAAGTTAAGTGACTTGCCCCCAAACACACAGTATTTGAGGCAGGATCCAGCACTCTTACCCACTGCATCACCTAACTCTAATCACAACCAGCAGGTAATTAAATAAGTATTTATTAGTCCTCTGCTGTGGGCAGCTAGGTGGTAAAGTGGAAAGAGTGCTGGGCCTGGAGTCAGACCTGAATTCAAATCCAACCTCAAATACTTAGTAGCTGTGTGACTCTGGGCAAGTCACTTAGCCCTCTTTGCCTCAGTTTCCTCAGCTGTAAAATGAGCTGGAGAATGAAATGGCAAACCACTCCTGTTTCTTTACCAAGAAAACCCCAAATGGGTTATGAAGAGTTGGACACAACTGAAAAACAACTGACCAACACTATGTACAAACTCTTGTACAAGCTGCAGGAAATACAAGGATGAAGGAAATAACATAGTCTTTGCCCCAAAGGATTTTCAGTCTATTAAGGAAAATTATTAGATCATAGGATGAGAGCTTCTAAGATGGAAGGCCCCTTAGAGGTCATCCAATCCAACCTTCTCATTGTGTAGATGAGAAGTTAATTTGTGTCCTTAAGGTCACAAATCTAGTTAATAGCAGAACCAAAACCAGATTTTCTGTTTCCTTCCATTGTAGTCTTTCCATGGCTTGGCCTTTCATAAGCCAAGGGCCAGTCAAGCAACTGTCTCAATTATGCGTCAGATAAATATTCTGCAAAGAAAAATACTCTATCTTGATATTTGATGAAGCTCTCCCAAATATTCTTCATCTTTTAAAGCTTGTATTTGCTCTCAGGAGATGGGTGAATAGAGCTAACACTTCCTGGAGCAGAAGGGGAGGTAATGGTTCAACTGCACTTTGCCCATTTCCGATCAAATATGGAGCGTCGTTTTCAGCTCTCAATACCATGTTGTAGAAAGAACTCGGGTATATTAGAGTGAATGCAGAAATAGCTGACCAGGGGAATGAGAAGACTGAAGACCATGTTTAGCTTGGAGAGAAGACTTAGAAGAAGACCTGATAGTTGTCTTCAGGTATTTGAATAGTTGTCAAGTGGAAGAAATAAGACTTGCTCCTCCTGGTCCCGAAGAACAGAACTAAGAATATTGGGTAAAAACTGCAAAGAGGTGAATTTGGGTTTGTCGTCAGGAAAACCTTCCTAAAATTAGAGCTATTCAGAAGGAGAATGTGCTGTTTCAGGAGGTAGTAGTTTTCCTCTCACTGGAGGTTTCTAAGCATAGGCTGGATGACCGTGGGTATGTTGGAGAGAGGATTCTTGGTCCAATTTGGCTTATTTTTATTGTTCTCTAATTCTGCGACTGATATAAGGCCATGAGCAAATAACTAAAGTCTGTCATATCGTGGGGGAGAGGAACTTTAATTTTTTAGTATGGTACTTTCTAGAGTCAGGCAAATCACACCACC
>JAQQSZ010018063.1:0-10659 GCA_028646595.1 Phalanger gymnotis | reverse complement strand
GGTTGTGGCCCAGGAAACATCATTAAAAGAGTCCAGTGGCTCTGGGTCAACTCTTTGGTATATTCTTTTAATATTTTACTCTGTATAGCTCATGGCTCATGTTTTTGAATCCCTGGCCATTGCTTAGGAAAAAAGGATGCACATTTTGTATTTATTGTTAGAAAGTAACTGGTTTTTATAAAATGACTGGGACAATTTTTTTTTGACCAATACTTGCTGCATTTCCCTGCCCTTTCGTTGCTAAACAAAGACCAATTAACATGTATAGGTGACTAATTGTATCTTGTGGTACCTTGATTTTTTGGGGGTATGGGGTTGGTGGTGGTGGAGGGAGAGTTTAGTTAAACACTTATATAATGACTACTATCAGCCAGGCATTGTACTATGTGCTTTACAAATATCATCTTTTCTGTTACTTACAGTAACCCTGGGAAGAAGGTGATATTATCCTCATTTTATAGTTGAGGAAAATGAGGCAAATAGCAGTTAAGTGACTACTCCAGGGTCACACAGTGTCTGAGGCTGTATTTGAACTCAGCTCTTCCCACCCAGGTCCAGTGCTGTATCCACTGTGCCACCCAGATGCCTTGGTTAGTATATTACAAGTATACTTTTACTTGTTATTTTATGAAAGAAGCTTTAAATGGGTTTATAGGAGTAAAATGCTTTCTCTTTCTTCATGATTCAGTCTTTGTTTCTTTGCTACTTTGGAACCATGATGTCAAGCGGTAGGAGTATTCTCTCCATAGATGTATACCATAAACTATGCAGGGTTTCTCTTGAGTGATTCTTGTCATGGGATTGGAGATTTAGAGCTAAAATAAGCTTAAAGATACGAAGATAATATCCAGCCCAACCTTCTCTTTTACAGGTAAGGAACTGCAGCCAGGAGAGTTTCAGTGATTCACCCAGGCTCACATAGATGGGAAGTGTCTGGAGTAGGATTCGAACTCACATCTTCCTGAGTCCAAGTCCAGCACTCTATTCAATAAATCAGAATACTTTATTTGGCTCCCTTTATGACTCCTGCTGACGTTGGGATTCTAAAGGGACCCTTGTCTTAGCCTTCCATCAGAATGTAAATACTTCAACCTTATAAAAGTCCCTTCTTATGGCTCCCTTGTACTTTTCGTCTTTATGTTTCTCTTGACTCCCATGTTTGTATTTCAGAGTTTCTACTTGGTCCTGGTCTTCTCATCAGGAATTCTTGGATGTCCTTTATGTCATTCAAGGTCTAGTTTTCTCCCTGTAGGAATTTACTCAGTTTTGCTGCATAAATTATTATTATCAACCTGCATCTTTTGCCTCTTGCAATATATTTTGTTTTCTGCTCTTTTATAAAAGTGTTGTCATTCACTTGTCTCCAACTCTCGGTGACCCCTTTTGGGGTTTTCTTGGCAAAGACACTGGACTGGTTTGCCATTTCCTTCTCCTGCTCCTTTTACAGATGAGGATGCTGAAGCAAAGAGTAAGGTTAAGTGATTTGCACAGGGTCACACAGTTAGTTAAGTGGCTGAGGCTGGATTTGAATTCAGCTGCCCCTTAAGAAAGTTAACTTACTTTCCACCTTATTCATTTGGTACTTATCTTGTTTATGACTTTCCATTGTTGGTGGTCTTTTCTTGTATTTTTCTCTTTTCTTCAACTACCTTATAAGCTCTTTGAAGTAAAAGGGACTATTCCACGAAATTCTTCACATTATCCTTATTGGTTAGTACAACATGGATTCTCAATAGATAGTTTTAATTTATTGATTATTTCTAAGATAATCAAAAAGCATTTGAAACATAGGTATTATTAAGGTTTGTTAAACTGTTGTATGTTTAAGTTAGGTGCAGTACCTGAGCCCTCTAGGCTAGCAGGATATCTGCAGAATCAGAGATAGTCAGAAGCTTAAGGGTAAGAATTCTTGGGAGTGAATGTTGTTGCAGCAGTGGGGTGGAAGGAGACCTGGCCTCTGTCACTTACTAACTATCTGAACTCCGGCAAATCACGTGACTCGGTTTCCTTATCTCTAAAATGGGGATAGTAATAGCTGCAATAACCTATCTCCCTGGGTTGTTGTGGGGAGAGCACTTTGAATCACATAGCACCCTGGAGAAACCAACGATGGTACAAGTAAACACACAGAATTGTATGGGGGAGAGAGAGCACTAAATATGGAGTCCTGAGTTCAAGGCTTAGCTTTGCCATTTACTGGATCTTGGAAGTTGGCCAGGTTGCTTCTGCTTTCTGGGCCTTAGTTTCTTCATGTGCTAAATGAAGGAATTAAACTACATGGTCCCTTAAGTCCTTTCTGTTGTTGTTGAGTCGTATCTGACCCTTTGCAACTCCATTTGGGGTCTTTCTTGGCAAAGATACTAGAGTGGTCTATTATTTCCTTCTCCATCTCATTTTTACAGGTGAGGAAACCAAGGCCCACAGGGTTAAGTGACTTTGCCCAGAGTCGCACAGCTAGTAAGTGTCTGAGGCTGGATTTGAACTCAGGAAGATGTGTCTGTGTGCTATGACACCATGTGCTAAGGGCCCTTCCAGCTCTGATATTCTCTATTTCTTTTGATTCCAAGTGGCCCTTAAGGAGAAGTATTATTTGGTTGCAAATGTGTATCACCGCACTGAGATTGCCTTCATGAACGTAAGGCATGGCTGCACAGAATGCTTATAGGGAAGAGGGCTCTTCATTGTAGTTATTGCTACCAGGGGCTTAGGTTTAGACAGACCCTTGGCTGACTAGGAGCCTGAGATCCAGTATCTCACTCAGGCATAGAGAACTTTCCTCCCTAGCAAAAGCCACCTAAAGGACAACAAGTAAACCACAAAAACACTTTAATTTTAGAATGATTTCAGGACTTTTAAGCTTCATCCACTTTTTTTTTAAAGGAAATAGGAACTCATATTTTTAAATTTTTATGAAAGGACCTAGGGTCTGTCTTTATCATAGCTTATTTAAAGAGGCAAAATACAGGATGTCAAAATTAAGGTCCGTCATATTACTGTGTGATCTTGGTCAGGTGATTTCTCTCTCATTTTCCTCATCTCCAAAGTAACGCTTTTGGTTAGACTAGCTGATCTCTGTGGACTCTACCAGTTCTGATGATTCTTTGATCCTTTGTATAAAAAGCTAGCTCTGTGGGCTAAGGAAAATAGTCCTTGACTTGGAGTTGGAGGGATGAGGTGGTGGTGGGCTTGCATTTTTTTCTTGGGTCTATCAGTAACTAGCATTGTGCCTTTGAGTAAGTTGCTTATCACCTCTACTTCTCAGTTTTCTCATCTGTAAAATGGGGCTAGTAACACCTGCCCTGCCTACCTCACAAGATTGCAGAGAGGATAAAATGAGAGGATGTGTGTGGAAATGCCTTAAAAATATAACGTACGATAAAAATGCAAGCATAACTGTTAACAGGAGAAACAATCCTCACCGTACATGTGTTCTTATCGAACTCTGTCAGCGGTTAAAGTGATGATTACAACTCCCTTTGCACATTTTGGCCGCGGTGACCTGACTTCCGTGTGACAGGGCTGTGACATGGTGCAAAAACGTCATCCTTTGGTGACATGAGTGGAATTTACTTTGCCATGGAGTTGCAGCGGGCTGGTCTGTGGAGGGGAGCTGTCGCTGGCCAGCTGGAAGCAGCCCTTGAAGGCCATCTGTGGGTGCTCCTTCACATTCTCAGGGATATTTAAGGTGACCCCAAGGAGTGGTGGTAAATACACAGTGTTTGCATTTTCTCCCTCTCTTCCTTTCTTCTCCCTCTTCTCCTTCCTTCTTTCTTTCTCTTTTCTCTTCCTCTCTTTCCCTGTCATTTCTCCCTCTTTCCCTCTTTTCTCCTTCTTTCCCTGTCTTCTTTTTTCTCCCTACCTTCTCCCTCTTTTTTCTTCCTCTCTTCTCTCCCTTTTCTCTCCCTCTTTTCCTGTCTTTTCTTTCTCTCTTCTCTCTCTCTCTCCTTCTGTCTCTCTCTCCCACCCCCCTTCTCTCCCACCCCCCTTCTCTCCCACCCCCCTTCTCTCCCACCCCTCTTCTCTCCCTCTCCTCTCTACCTTCCTTCCCTCTCTTTAACTGCCCTTCTCCCCTTCTTCCCTGTCTTCTCTCCTTCTTTTCTTCTCCCTCTTTCCCTCTTCTCTCCTCTTTCCTTTTCATCTCTCTTTTCCCCTTCTTTTCTCTCTTATTCCCCTTCCCCCTTACTCCATCTTTTAACATAGCAGTGGTCCGTAGGATATAGTGTTAAAGCTTTGTTTTGTTAGCAGGCACCAGAACTGACCAGAAATTGTGAAGCATTGAGTTATTCTAGGTTCTCTTTCAGATGATATACCTAAAATTCATTTTCTTTTCCTCCACTCATGTCCTAAAGATTGAGACTTAAGAATGGAACAGGCAGTCTGGCTGGCTGACACTTAACTATAGTTTGAATGAAAAATGAGTATGAAGTGCTGTGTTGGAGTGAAGTCGGTATTCCCTAGACTCAAGAGTACTTGTGTGCTGCTAATGGGCTAGTTCCAACTAGGACTGACCAGTTGGTTTTTGTCTCTTGAGGTGATCTGCTGACCTTAGCCTCTACAGGTTCATTATTTTATGAAATGGAGTTGGTCAGGCTTGCCACACATCTCAGAGAGTTACCTTTAGAAGGATTACACAAAGTGTATGTTTGACACGTTTGTTTAAATATGTTTCTGGGGTAGATATAAGAGGGCTAAAGCTTGAAAGGAGGCCAGCAAGACAAGAACACCATTATTCCACAAGTTTAAGATTTACCTGGACACAGTCTTGTTTTAAAATATATCTTTTAATCCACAGGATTTAATTTAATGTTAAAAAAAAAGCAATCTCATGACTGGTTGATATGGATTTATTTCATTGTGAAAAAGCCCCAGAATTTTGGGTATACAGACATTAAGATCTAATCCTAAAAATGTTTCTTTGAGTTTTTACTGGAATTCATGAAGTGACATTGAAAACTTTTTTATGGACATCATGATATAATCACTTTTAAGTGGCTATAAAGGAATTTTTTTTTTTAGGGGTAGACCTTTGATTTATGCAATGTGGAGAATGTAATGTAGAGAATTCCTGGTATGAAAAATCCTTCCATTGATGCACACTGGCAGTTGTTTTGCTTGAGGGGGACTCAGAGGCCAAGTGGCTTTGTTTGTGGGGATAATTCCAGCATGTCCCAAGGCAGGACCGCACTCATGTGTTCCTGGCTCCAAAGATAGTCTTTCCTCCATTGTGCCTTTTATAAAGTGGCGTGTAGCATAGGACAGTTTGCATTAGAAAGGAAATGAGATCATAGATTTAGAGATGAAAAGAGACCTCATTTTCTGGGTGAAGCGACTGAGGACTAGAGACATGATGTCACTTCGCCAAGGTCATACAGGTGGTAGGTAAGTAGTAGTCAGGCTTTGAGCCCATGTCTTGTGATCCCAGATCCCATGCTGCCTCCTCAAGCATCCAGAGAATCTCTCCTGGTTACCGTTTGGCCCCGGCATTAGCCTGGTGCAGTGGATAGAGGACAGACCCTGGAGTCAGGAAGATCTGAGTTAAAATCTGGCCTCGGATACTTAATAGCTGTAGGACCCTGGGCGAGTCACTTAACCCTGTTTGCCTCAGTTTCCTCATCGGTGAAAAATGAGTTGGAGAAGGAAATGGCAACCCACTCCAGTATCTTGGCCTAGAAAGCCCGAAAAAGGGTCATGAAGAGTTGGGCATGAATGAAATGACTGAACAGTTCCCAACCCAACCCTCATTTTTGGGGGGAATTTCATTTTAACAAGTATTTATTAAGCATATAGAATATGCAGTTCCTGTATTCGGCCTCAGAAACATCACAACAGCAGCAACAAGCATTTACTTCCTGTTTGCTCAGTGACAGATCGCTGTCTTCCAGTCCTGGGACATTTCATTGGTCTGAATTGAAGTCGCTGTAAACTGCTTTTGGCAGAGAAAGCTTAGGAAAGGTAGAGTGTAGGAGTGAGAGGTAAATGACGTAACTCGCCATAATGGCTAGCTTTTATATTTGGTTTTAAGGTTTGCAAAGCACTTTTATATATGTTAACTCATTTGATCCTCATCACAACCCTTTGGAGTATGTGATATTATTGTCCCCATTTTGCAGATGAGGAAACTGAGGTTAAAAAAATCGGTTAAGTGCTTTGGGAAGGGGAGGGGAAAGACATTTGGGATAACTGGTGATATAAGAAACAGAAAATATTAATGAAAACTTAGTATTTTAAAAATCAGACAAGTTAAATGACTTACCCAGGATCACGTAGCTGTTAAGTATATGGGAGACCAGGATTTGAACTCAGGTCTTTAATGTGCCATATAGCCACTCACTCTCTTACTCAGAGCAGCCAGAGCCCTAGATGTATGGCTGAATTGAAGCCATCGTCTTGATGTTGATTTCCTGTTGGAAATTTAGGGTTCACCGATTGATCCACACCACCCAGCACCCTCCACAAAATGCCTCCCGAGTTACTTCTGCTGGTACAAAGTACACCTTGTTGTTCATTTGTTTGTCTCGTCTGACCCATCGTGACCTCATTTGGGGTTTTCTTGGCAAAGATGCTAGAATGGCTTGCCATTTCCTTCTTCAGTCCATTTTACAGATGAAGACCTAAGGCAAGTAGGGTCAAGTGACTTGACCAGGGTCACACAGCTAGTAAGTGTCTGAGGCCAGGTTTGAACTCGGGTCTTTCTGACTCCTGCCCTGGTGCTCTATCCACTGCACCACCTAGCTCTCCAAAGTATGCCTAGTGTGTATCAAAGATTTAGATTCAATAGTCCTATTTCATCCAGCTGAAGGCCTGTGATGGTCCTCCCTATAAGGGATAACGTCTGCTGTGCCCTCCTTAAAGTGTTGCTCTAAAAGAATAGTTTGAGGTGATGAGAATAAATAAGTGCTGAAAGTAATGTGATTCACTTTAGGTCTGGATATAGAAGTCACAAGGAGTTCTCAGGATTGCAGCCCACTATTTTTGTCACAAAAGGGATCAAACCTCTTGTCCACAAGTAACATGACTGTTTATTTTGATCTTTAGGGGTATCCTAGGGTTGAAATGTACCTGGCTAGTTTCCAAGGAAATTATAAGAAAAAAGTCCATATTTTTATAAACCCTGGAGTTCTAAGTTTTTTTTTCCTCATAAAGTCTATATTATTGCCCATTTTCTTATCAATTTCATTTGCTTTTGGATTTCACTGAAATATATCATAATTGTCATCATTGTTAATATTGTATATCTGTACAGAACTTTATAATTTACCAGTGTTATTGTGTACCATAAAATTGTTTGATATTCTTAACAATGATGTAAGATTATAATTATGTTCTCATAATAACATACAGACTCATCTTCCTGAGTTCAGATCTGTCCTCAGATACTAGCTGTGTGACCTTTGGCAAGTCACTTAATCCTGTTAGCCTCAGTTTCCTCATCTGTAAAATGAGCTGGAGAAGGAAATGGCCAACCACTCCAGTATCTTTGCCAAGAAAACCCCAAACAGGAGTCAGCTGGAAGCAATTGAAAGAGTGAATAACCACAAACACATTCAAGGATCATTTCTTAAAGCACAATTCCATCGTATTGGTGTGTTACAATTTGTTCAAGTTTATGGATTGATTTTGTAAATTACAGCTTTCCTGAAGCTGTTAATGATCTCTCCCAGGGATTTTCTAAGTAAACACTTGTGTCATTAGCATATATAGTTTTCTCCCCTCTTGGCCTAATTTATGCCTTTAGTTTCTTTCTTTTGTCTCATTGCTATTGCTGGCCTTTCTAGAACTATGGTGAGTAATAGTAAGAAAAGGAGGCATCCTTGCTTTAGTCCTGCATTCACTGGGAATACTTCTAGAATTGCCCCATGGCAAATAATGCTAGCAGTTGCTCGTAGATGGATACTTTTTATTATATTGAAATAGTTTTTTTATGCCTTCATTTTTTAAAAAGTATAAATGAGTGTTGTATTTTGTGCAAAGGTTCCCCCCTCCTTTTTTGTAGCTATAATGGATGGTCAAAGGTACTAAAACTACTGAATAACAGCAAATGTTTCCCGAAGCAAAGGTGTCAGCTGGGGGTGGGAAGAGGGGGCCTGTCTTCTCTAGGGTTTTCAGTCCTAATGAATGCAGAAAATGTTTGTTTCTACCCTGGAGTCCTTGCTACCTTTGTCTGATAATTTGAAATCTTTCAGTGATGTTTAAGCCAGACAAAGAAAATTACATAGTTGTAGCCAGTGGTGAGATTCATCCAGTTCGCACTGGCTCAGCAGAGCTGGTACCTAATTTTAGGTTGAGTTTGGTGGGCAGGAATGCTAAGAAGGAGTCTCTTTCACATTCTCTCTGTCTCCTTCTGCACTCGGTCCCGTGCACTGGCACCATTCATCATTGCTTGCTTTCCTAGTTTTCGTCCGTAACATGGGTTTTGGAGCAGTGTGTGCCGTGAGATGAAGTGGAAGGATCTCGCTGGATTTGTTATCAGAGGAAGCTCTTCTTTCTCATCCCAGCTCTGCAACTTGCTTAACATTTTGGAGCCTCAGTTCCATGACCAGAATATAACCCCCGTCCCAAGGCCGTTGGCACAAGACTCCCTTCTTATTGGTGGAGATGAAGGCCCTGCCTTGGGTGAAGGGGTGAGAACTTCAGTTCTCAGCCAGTCCCCATTTTGGAGACCCTCCAGGGTCCCATATAAAATAAAAGAGCTGGAGTAGACGGCCTCCCCTCCCCTCCCACCGATGTGCTTATTGATGCAACAGCACGAGAAGACATCTATGGCCAAATACCGGCATTTAGCATTCCTCTCATCCCCTTTGGATCTTCTCCCATTTCTTACTTCACTTACTCTTATCAAGTGCTATCTGCTCACCATCATGTTGTCTCATCACGGTATAAAAGAGAATCTCTATTAGCTCAAGTGCTATTATCTGACATCCCTAAATATTAGAATTTCAGAGAGGAAAACACTGCCCCACCCTATGCTCCCTTTTGCCTCTCATCCTCTTGTGACCCGCATTCTTTCTTCTTTACCGCTAGTAACAAACACATGAGTGAGTTTACAAAAACCAAAACCAAAATTAAAAAAAAAAATACTGTCTATGGTAGAAGGTTGGATTGTTAGATGTCAGAAATTCTTGGGTTCAAATCCAGCTTCAGACACTTTGTGTGTGACTCTAAGTCCCTTGACTATTCTGTGCTTCATTTTCTTCATTTATAAAATGAAGGATTTGAATTTGATGGTGTTTGAAGTTTTTTTCAGTTCTAAGTCTGTGATTCTGTGACCCTGTGATAACTATGAATCAGGAAAGGCACCCTCAGTTTATGTAATGAATCACCATCCAGACCATCAAATATTAGGGCGATAACCTTAACCTTCTACCTCTCTATAATTCATCAAATCTTTTTTGACTGTGGTTACCATCTGGGTTCATATCTACACTTGGCTCTTGATAATTTATCACCCAGGTAACTCGGATGTACCTCTTGTCTCCTCTTCTGCCCTTCCACCCCTCCACCCCACCGTAGATATTCCAGAAATTCATCACTGTAGTTTTATAAAACCAAAATACATGACAAATATACAATTGGGGAGTTTGTGTGCAGGGATTCCTCACTTGTGATTTTAATACAGTAAGGAACTCAAGATTTGGAAACTTCTTCCATCAGTGAGATTGGCAGCAGCATAAATAACATAAAATATCTATCAAGATTTAGAATTAGAAGAAATCCAATTCAGGGGTTCTTAACTTTTTTTTTGGTCATGGATCCCTTTGGCACTCTGGTGAAGTCTATGGACCTCTTCTTAGAATAATGCATTAAATGAATTTAAATGTATAAGATGAAGTACATAGGATGGCAAAGGAATCTAAATCTACTAAAATTAAGTTATTAACATATTAAGAAAACAAGGTCACAGACCCCAAGTTAAGGGTCTAGAAATTTTAGAGAATTTCTTCTCCAGTCCATGCACCCTTTAGAGTATTTTACAGGGTACTACGGTGAAATTAAGTCATCGGTCGAAGGTCACACAGCTCCTGAATGAAGTGGTGAGGCTGAATACAAGTCTGCGTCCTCTGATACTCTATGTACTGCCCTTTGTGTATAAAATGCTGCCTTTTTGTTGGTTTCCACTTGAAATTATGTCCTCTTTTCACTTTATCCAGCTACTTCTCCATATATTAAAGTATTCATTGGGCTCCTGGAACAAAACAATTCAGTGGCAGACAAATTAGTCTTCCTGTCCAGGATGTTTATCTTATCTTTAGTTTATGAAACCCATTGGGATTCCTTTGAAGCACATGAGAGCCATCATAAAGGCAGCTATTAACATATTGTAAATAATAATTCACAGAACTCCAATGTCTTAGATTTCTGTGGCAGTAGTAAAGGTAGTGTTTCCCAAACTTCTTATGACAGCACCCAGTTTTATTTCCATATCTGCCCCACAAAATGAATTAATTTGAAATCATTATAATTTTTTATTCTGAGCTTAAAAAAATAAAACAAGAATTTCCATTAACAAAGTAGAATAGAAAAAAAAGATTGCCTGTGAAACTGCAAATGTATTATGTACATCTTTCCTTTCATTTTAAATATGTAATAAAATTATCATGTAACTTTCTTTTTTCCATTCCCTTCACCCTGCCCTATAGATGGCAGCCATTAGACACAATG
>JAQQSZ010018062.1:0-10659 GCA_028646595.1 Phalanger gymnotis | reverse complement strand
AGCAAGAGTCCAATTGAAAGACGAACGGAATGGTTATTAAATGGCTGGCCTTGAAATCAGACAGCCTGAGACGTCCTGCCTCAGATACATAATAACTTTCTGCTCAAGGGCAGGTGACAACCTCTCAGCACCTGAGGCAGCTCTGAGACCATCAGTTACATAAGTGTTGCTGATCCTCATCATAGCAGGGAATTTGCCTACCCCACCCCCCTCAAAGTCCCAAAGTTAAGGAGGCTATAGTAGATAGTCCACAACTTAGGAATCGGTTATGTTTTTAAAAGTTTTTATATGAGGTATTTGGGACACATTTGCTGTTAGAATGATAAATTTTGTGACTAGGGTCCCAAGGCCAACCCACAAAAACTTACGTAACCCATCATGTAGCCGAACTATGATACTGTAAAACCAAACCACTGTCTCCCTGAGAAAATGGATTTTTATTAGAATAGACCTTGTCCTACCTGCCAAGCACTCCTAGTGAGAACTCACCCAGCTCCAAACCAATGGCCCTGGGGTCTGGGGCAGGGGCTAGAAAGGAGAAAAACCCTTGCATAAGGAGCAGGATAAGGGCTGTAAAGTGACTAAGGGATGAAAGAGGAGAGAACAAACTTCTTGCCAGTGTAAATTCCCAGGGATGCTCACTTGGGCTAATTAAACTCCTTAGTTGTCCTCTTTCTTTCATTCTTCAGGCCACAAGGAGTGACCTGCCTATTTTCTTGTCCACTTCTGTCAGACTGGGGTTAAAAGGTTCCCTCCAGTGTTGTGGATATGTCAAGAATTGTCTCTGTAATAAAATACTCTTGGTTTTCTCATTTTTTCATATTAAGCAGTCAGAAATGTTAGTAGTTCAGTGAATTTTGTCTGTATCATAGTTCCCTCTTTTTTTGACCCTCAGGATTTTAGAATATCTGAGCTCAGGAAATATGTAACAGTTTCTTTTAAGATGAATTCAAGTGGCATTTAAAAAACATCTAATGCCTTAATTCATTGCTAGAAGGTTTTCTTTCTGGTGATAAATCATTATTACTATCATCTAAGAGATGGAAGGTCCACAGTCTGTTGCATCAGAGTGGGCACCACTGTGGAAAAATTTCTAATCTTTTGAACTTGAAGAAGAAAAGTAATATGGTTCAGCTAAAGTCTATCTGAAAATCATTGGTAAGGCATCATCAGATGTGAAAATGCTGTTCATTCTGTTGTTTATCTTGATGTCTCTACAAATACTTAGAATAGTCTTCTGTGCATAATAGGCATATAATAAATGCTAATCAAATCATTGATTACATTTAAAGAGGTACCTTTAAGGGCAATCATTATCTATGATTTTCTAAATCCCAGCAAAAATGCTTGAAACCTGAAAAATGAAATCATACAGATTATTTACATTATATAGGTGAGCAAAAACTCCTGCAATTTCTTGGCCTAAATTCACCTTTTTTCCCCCAGACTAAATCAAGTAAAACTGATTGGTGAGTAAAGTCACAATTGGTATGTGTATGTGAGTCTAAAAAGGCTGTCCTGGAAAGGAGTTATCTCTATCAGGGCAGTCATGCTCATCTATCCATTTGAGGGCTAATAGGTGCCACACACGCACACACACAATATGATTTGCAAGGATTTCAAACATCAAGCTCGGAAGAAAGTGGCTTGTAAAGAGGTGGGGAGAATGACTTTTAAGATCCCTGAGTCTCAGTGCTCTAAGTGACTCTCTCACATGGATACACAGAGCCTTCTCCAAGTCCATCATCATCCCCTTGAACCAGAAGGCTGCTCCATGGCCTTGCTCTCCTCTCAAGTGGTACAGTGGGTAGAGCACTAGGCCTAGAGTACAGAAGACCCGAGTTTGAATCCAGCCTCAGACACTTAGTAGCTGAGTGACCCTGGGCAAGTCACTTAACCTCTGTGTGCTCAGCTTTCTCAACTGTAAAATGCACATAAATAATAGCACTTACCTCCCAGACTTGTTGTGAGATAATAATTGTAGAACACTTAGCACAGTGCCTGGCACAAAATAAGTGCTCAATAAATGTTAATTATTGTAATTATTGTTACTGTCCTCACAGCCTCCCTGCTTCACACACACATCCACCTCTAGCCAACCAAAAATGGTTAGAGGCTAGTCATTTAAAGACCTTCTTATACAGTGCATGTCTCCTTCATAGACTTTTTAAAAAGTTTTGTTTATTTTTGCATGCATTTACAATCTGTCCTTGCCATTGTCTCCCCTCCTTCCCTTGAGCAACAACAACAAAAATATATGAAAATTAAAACCGTCATCATAAAAAGGAATAGTCCTGCAAAACAAACTCTCGTAGTGACCGTCCCTGAAAATATGTCTCTCTTTACATTTTTAAGTGCATCACCTTCCTGGCAAGAGGTCGGTAGTATGTTTCATCTTCAGTCTTCTGGACCTATGGGTTGCATGGATCAGAGTTCTAGTCTTTCACAGTTGTTTTTTCTATAATGATGTCATTGTATAAAAATTTCTCCTAGTTCTGCTCATTTCACTCTGCATTATTTCATAGAGTTCTAACTAGTTTCCTCTGAAACTGACTTTTCCACGATTTCTTATGGTACAGTGATATTCCTTACATTCATATGCCATAACTTGTCCATTTCCCAGTAGAAGGATACCCCCTTCATTTGCAGTTTTTGCTTGCTGTGAAAAGAGCTACTGTAAATATTTTTGTGCATATAGGTCTTTTTCCTTTTCCTTTGATCTCTTTGCTAGTGGCATGGCATTGAGCAGAATTTTGACAAGATTTGCGTTGAAGATTAAATGTCTTAACCAAATGCCAAGTTCCTTTGTTCTAATGTTACAGCTTCATCACTGGTCCAGCCCTACTCCCAGGATACTTTTCAGTTGAGGTGGATAACGTGGTGCTTATTTTAAATGGAAGAGAAGACACAAAGATCTCTTTCGCCACACAGTGGTTACTCTATACAAAAACTTTAGTAGAAGCTCGGAAACTCCAGCATGTTGCTGTCGTCTTACTTGGAAATGAACATTGCAATAACAAATGGATTAATCCATATCTTAAAAAAAATGGAGGCTTTGTGGAACTACTTTTTGTAATCTATGATAGCCCCTGGATTAATGAAGAAGATGTTTTCCAGTGGCCCTTAGGAGTAGCCACGTAAGTATAAAGTAATTACATTGTTTTTCAGAATTGAGCACTTTAATTTCTATGCCATTAAAAGAAAGATTATGGAATCAACTTCATTTAAAATTTTTCAGAACAGGAAAATTATCTGTCTGTGATCATTAGGGACAGGTAAAATTTACAGAAGCACATGTATAACCTATATCTGATTGCTATCTCAAGGAAAGGGGAGGGGAGGGAGTGGGAATAGAAATTGGAACTCAAAACCTCAAGTAAAAATATTTAAAAATCTAATAATATATAACTAATAAAACACAGTACTAAGAGACTATATTAGTATGGTAGATATTATGCTACAATATGGATCTCCTGTTAGCCAGTCATATAAAGATAGTGCTTAATCATATGTTACAACAGGCTTATTAGTTTTTAAAAACATGATTTATCCCTGGTTTTTCCTAATCCACATTAGCAATATGCAGCAAGTTTCTGTTATGTTTCCTGGAGGGGTGAGGAGTCAATCTGAAAACCATCTTATATGGTTCTTTTTGTTAGTAGCAATTTTTAAAAACTAGATTAACTAGCAAAAAGACTTGTTTATATTATCATTTGGAGATGTCATCTGGAAATGTGCTCCTTCCTGCTCTGTTTCTAGTTCTTTGACCCCGGGCAGGTCACTTAACCTTTCTCGTACTCAGTTTCCTCATCTGTAAATTGAGAGAGTTGGTGTGGACTAGTGATTCCCAACTGGTAGAACCAAATCCACAGGCATCCACTATCATTATTAGAAATCTTTGTACACATCACACACTATTATTGTTTTTCTTTATTTAGCTCCAACAAAATACTCAGTGTGACATAGCATAAGAAGCAAAATGCCTTCTGTTGACTGAATAATGTCAAATGGATAGATATTACTATTTTCAAATGTCATTGTGGTTAACAAACTATAAGTTAATTTGAAAGTGTTCATGAATTCATAGCAGCTTTTTGTGCTAATGTACTTTTAATTTACAGATACTTGCAGTGCAGCTACTGTCATGTCTGTGGAATATTGTAAAAACCTGAAAAGGGAATCCTCATATACAAAAGTTTGGAAACTATTGGTCTAGTGTGTCTAAGCCTCCTTGCCAGCCACTATGCTGGAATTATGCACCAGTCATTGTTGCAAAGCTTTGAATGCAACCTACACAACAAATATAGATTAGTAATGGGAAGTATAAAAGGGAAATACAAATGCACCTTAGTTAGATAATCTTTTATCTAATATAGAAGTAGCTGTTATTGATATTTATATATAATCATACTAATATTAATACATTATATTTCATAGTAATATATAATTATATAATAAATATTAATATTTATAAACGTGAGTAATTTGTTAAGGATGATTTGTCAACAATTGGAAAGAAATGACACCTCAAATTATGTACAAAAATAATTCCTAATCTTTCAATCTACATTTCATTCCTCACTATTGAAATGGAAAATGGTATGCCATATTATGCCCTAATCCATATGTTTATTTTTATAGATACAGAAATTTTCCTGTGGTGGAACCTAGTTGGTCATTGTTGCATGATGAGAGATCATTCTTGTGTAATTTCTTAGGAACTATTTATAAAAATTCATCCAGAGAAACTCTAATGGACATTTTACAACATGATAAAAACAATAAATTATGCTGGATTACAGCCAGAGAAGAGTAAGTTCTGTTTCCTTTACGTATTCCCTTGGTTTGCCAAAGTCAGGCAGAAGGCCTTGTTAGCCTGGGGCATTTCCACAAGAGGCAGTTGCTGCACTCTTAATATAGTTTACTTGTGGAAAGTAGAGTAGTATCTAAAGCTTTTAGGGGCATCTTATAGAGACAAGGTAGGACTTGAAGGTGGGCAGAAGCTCCATTAAGGTGGACTTGGAATAATACTGGCAGTCAAAGGCAAAACCATTTGCCAAAGCTTGGCTCAGTGGCATTTGCTAGGTTAATTTGACTTCCTGGAGATGTAGTGAAGATGTGGTATTCATCTATCTCATTGGCATTCATTGTGCTATTTCAGGATTCTGTAGCTGGCACTACATCAATTCCCTCCCAGCTTCTGTGAACTCAGTTCCAGGAACACCTTGTAATTGGGAAAAGAAGGATGGGAGCGATCAGCAAACATAGGAGGGGAAAAAACCCTGAGAGACCAAACTTCTGGTTGCTTCATTTAACACATCATAAGTGTCAAATAAATGTTATTATTCCAAGAATTGTAGATCATGTCATATTTTTGCATGACAATCTGTGAATAAATATTTTCAGGGGGAAAAACCCAGAATAGCCCGGGAATATCAACGTAGTATTCTCATTTGAAAAAATTTACAATCATTTTTTTAAAAATATTGTTTATGTAGGAACTTGGAGTTGCATTGTTTGATTCTCTTCTTTATAAAAAATCCTTCAGTAAAATTCAGCTAGAAAAATTTTATTATTGTACTGTTGATAATAGCCCTTCAGAAAGTAAAATTATTTTAATAGATGCTTTGTTCCAGACTATCAAAGTCTATTCCCAGTTCAGCTTTTAAAGTAAATATGGATGTTACAGTACTCTTTAAATCAGTCATGAGGGGAAAATAGGAAAAATATTTTTAAATATTAGCCATAAGAGTTTTTAAAAAGCTATTGGATAAAAAGATTGATAATTGTAATATCTGCAGTGGTAGTCTCAAAATTTAACTTTTATTATAAACCTAAACATCAACAAGTCTCAGTGCTTTGAGTTCTTTTTAGATAACATTTTTATTTTCTTATTTACCAACATATTCTTTTTTAACCATTTCTGCTTCTCGATATGAAGGTATAATCTTTTTTTTTTTCCCTGAAGAACAGAGTTAGTATGGAATGGGAATTCACAGTCCTTTTCTTCTTTTCCAGGTGGAAACCTCAAGAAACAAATGAAAGTTTAAAGAACTACCAAGATGCTTTACTTCATAGTGATCTCACATTGTGCCCCGTAGGAGTAAACACGGAATGTTACAGAATTTATGAGGCTTGTTCCTATGGCTCCATTCCTGTTGTAGAAGATGTAATGACGCCTGGCAATTGTGGGAATGCATCCACCTCTCCTAGCACTCCACTGCAACTCCTCAAGGCTATGAGGGCCCCCTTTATCTTCATTAAAGACTGGAAAGAACTTCCTGCTGTTTTAGAAAAAGAGAAAAATATGAGCTTACAAGAAAAGGTTGAAAGAAGAAAAACATTACTTGGGTGGTATCAACACTTCAAAGCAGAGCTCAGACTGAAATTCATTAAAACTTTAGAACGCTCTTTTTTAATGAATGGTAGCAAAAGTTAGTTGTTCATTTGAACTCAAAGTTCAGACATGATTGAAAATGTACTTTTCAAAACTTTTAGTGTGTATATGTGTTTTTAAGGAAAAATGTGTTTTGTGGTTTACATTTAAGACTACTGAACTTTTGGGTGCAGGGTTCATCCTGAGCTTCCTTATGGAGCTTACTCCTCCTGTCTTCAAACAGCAGTTGGAATTAAATACTTTCTCCAAAATGCTAACCCGCCTCCCCTTTTTTGCCCATTTCATAAAATTCCATGGCTTTTATCCCTGGGCTTACCCTGTCTGTTTTTCCAGAAGATACACATATACGTATACATATATATGTGTGTATATATGTGTGTGTGTGTATACATACACATATATACATCACATACATATATTTTACACTGACATGTATGTGTGTATATGTACACACATATATATGCATGTATATGTGTGTGTGTATATATATTGCATATTGATTCAAGTAGTTTACTCTTCCTGTCTTCAAACATGAAAAGGAATTAAATTTTTTCTTAGAAATTCTAACTTCTCTCACCTTATTTTGCTCATTTTCTAAAATTCTGTTGTTCTTATCCTTGAGGATACCCTTTGGGATATATGTATAAATGTATATTAATTTCTGTACCTCATTCTTCTGTACCTCATTCTTCCTGTCTTTAAACAGGAAATGGAATTAAAATTTTTCTCAAATTCTAAGCTCTTCTCACACTGTGAGCCCATTTTCTGAAATCCCATGGTTCTTGTACCAAAGGCTACCTGATATGTCCTTTTGTGGATGTCCTATATGTGTATATTGATTTGTATTATTTATAAGTAATTGTGTGCTCTTTCAGAAACCTGTCAGGAAGATAGACCATCATGCAGAGAGCAACTGTCTTTAAGATCAAGCTAGTCAGTTGACTGGCTATAAAGGGTAGTTGTAGGGAGGAAAGGCATGGGTCCACCCAAGTAGCTGATGTCAGACATAGTCAAAGGAAAAAGAGGATCGAGGCAAGAAGCCACCGTGGATTAGATACAGAAGGTTCTGATCGCTAGAGCAGAAAGAGTTTGGGGTAGAAATTGCCCAGGATTCTGGATAGCTCCTAGGAGAGAAGTCATTCTAACAAAGTAACCCGGGTCATGCTACCTCCAGGTTTAGCCCTCTGTCCACTAAAGTGACATGTTGCTTCTCAGTAGCTCTCACAGACAGCACTTCTCTAGTTGTGTGACCTTTAGTAAGTTACTTAGTCTCCCTAAGGTTACATTTTATGGTCCACAAAGTGCAATCTCTAATACTACTTCTATTCCTAAAGTTGTATGATTTTAATTAATAATAATAACTGGGTATTTTTTAAGTTGGCTGCCAACTTTATTACAAAATCTCCAGTTAACTGATTTATAAAAGTTAACTGTTGAGGAAGAAAAAAGAGAAGCCCAAATTATGATCCGGGAGTTTAAATTCCTACTCAAGGCCTTCATTTAGATGGACCCATAGTCTTTTTTACCAGTCTGCTAAAGGAAGAAAATGATTTGAACTCCCTAAATTAGAAGGGAATCTGCAAAGGTAGTGGCAGTGATATATCTTTTACTTGTTGGCTGTCAATAAGTAGAAAAAAGAAAAGAAACCTTACCAGAACATGCCAGTTCAGTTCATTTTGCTTTGGGAAACAATCAAGAAGTATTTATTGAGCACTGCTATATTGGGCAGCCAAGTGGCACCGGTGGATAGAGTACCAAGCTGGAGTCAGGAAGACCTGAGTTCAAATGTGGCCTCAGGCATTAGCTGTGTGACCCTGGTCAGGTCACTTAATTCTGTTTGCCTCAGTTTCCTCATCTGTAAAATGAGCTGGAGAAGGCATGGCAAACCACTCCAGTATCTCTGCCAAGAAAACCCCAAACGGGGCCATGAAGAGTCAGACATGACTGAAAACGACTGAACGTCAGCAAAAATGAGGGCAGCATTATGCTTATAGCTGCGGATGCAAAGAAAGGCAAAAAATTGCCGCTGCCCTGAGGAAGTTCATATATTAACGAGGGAAGCTAAGGATAAATATGTTCATGTAAGTTATATATAGGATAAATTGGAGCTAACCTCTGTGGGAGATACTAGCCTTGGGGTGGACGAACTAAGAAAAGCCTCTTGCAGAAGAAGCTGAGATTTGAGCAAACTTGAAGGAGCCAAAGCAGATAGTTTGTCTTGCTACCAGAGTTGGGTTGGTTTTTACTTTTATAGCGCTTTTAGGGTTTACAAAGCATTTTCCTCGAAGCAACCTAGGTAGATGGTGTATTATTATTATTGGCATTTTACAAATGGGCATAGGTGAATTTCAGAGAAATGACCACTAGGAATTAAGTATTCGAAGCAAGATGTAAAACCTGGGTCTTCTAACCCCAAGCTCAGTGACCCATTATGCCTCACAGCTGCTTCTCACTGATTAGTGGAAGAAGTAGCTAAACTAAATACAATAGAGTGACAGTGATTATAAACACAGTTGAAAATTGTCTTCGAATGTAAGATGGAGTCCTAGAATTTCCTGCCCATCTTCCTAAACCCTTTTCTCAACCTATGCATTTTCCCTGTATCTCATTCTTTACTGTTTAGCTATCTGAATTTTGCCTCCCCCCAGTCCTCACTCAGGCCTTTCCTTCCAGAGAGCAGCATATTTGGGATACTGAGCCATCTCCAATATAATACAAGAGCACAGCATCTGGAGGTAGAAGGCCTGCGTTCAAATATCAGCTCTGTTCCTTATGACTTGTGTGATCTGAGGCAAGATAATATTCCTCTAGGCTTCAGTTTCCTCGTTCGTAAATAAGTTTTAAATAGTTGTTAACAATAATGTATATAGTGTTTTAAAGTTTATGAAATGTTTTACTAAGTAAATTATCTCATTTGAGACACAGCAGTCCTGTGAGATAGGTACTATGGTTATTTTAACCATTTTATAAATAAGAAAACAAGCTTAGAGCAGATAAATGACTTGCATATGGTCACACAGGCAGTGTATAGATGGAGATGTCTAAGTCCTGCATTCTCTGCATCTCACACTATGATTCTGTCTCTAAGTCTTATGCATTTGTTTCTTTCTCACCCTCGAAGCTCTCAATTCCTTCAGTGAAATGATTGAATCATTTCATATTAAGGTGACCAGTTGGTGGATATTTGTATTTGTTTAGCCCTATTAGTGGTGTTTGTATTTTGAAACAAGAAGAATATGTAACCCTTATGTCCAAAAAGGCTGTGTGACAAAGAGGGCCTGAGGACCCTTTGGGGACTTTATTCGTTCTTTTGACTCATCATCATTCGGAAAACCTGATATTTTCTGTGTTACATCACTTCCCCTCTTTGCCCAGGATACTGAGACCATCTCTCCACTTACCAACACACAAGTCATAAAATTAAAAATGAGAAAGTGTATGGAAAGGTGGGAAGATAATGAAATAGGACTCTTAGAAGATAACAAATAGCCTCCAGGGAGAAACCATCTCCCAAAGTCTTTTGATAGTCTGAGTCACCTATAGTAACATATGCGAGCTCTGCCCCAGCTGCTCCCAGCTAGTGTCACCAAGTGCGACGTATCTAGGAGGCAGAGTTGTGTGAAGCAAGCCCTTGCATATTTCCTGTGGTAGTTCTGGGGAGCTCCTAGCTGGGAGCATCAGGCATTGCTTTCTACATAAGTCCTGCAGCTCTTCCTAAGTTACTCTTGTAGATCTTTGTTCCTTCAGGAAACTGGTATCTGAAGATCACCTGGCAGGATAAGGTACCAGACACTGAGGTGCTTACTCGAATTAAACTGCCAAGCATTCAAACCCCGCTTCAGAGAGTGCAACTCTGATGGGCTGGCCACGTTGTTCAAATGCAAAACATATACTTGCCAAAAAGACTGTTTTATGGAGAACTCACCCAGGGGAAGCATTTGCATGGTGGTCAGAAGTATCGATACAAGGACACTCTCAAGGTCTCTCTCAAGAACTCTGGAATTGATTGTGTGACATGAGAGACATTGGCACAGAACCACTCAGCATGGCATGCCCATGTTAGAGAAGGTGCTGTGCTCTCTGAGCAAAGCAGAATTGAAACAGCTCAAAGCAAATGCAGGATGCACAAGTTTGGAGCATCCATCCCAAATGTTCACATGGACTATTTGTGCCCGACCTGTGGTAGAGTATTCCTAGCTCATATTGGCCTGATCAGCCACAGTTGGACACATACAATCTTGACTCAAGCATAGTGATGTCAT